>QGOD01000094.1:7029-39231 GCA_003313065.1 Sarcodon sp. MG97
TATCTTCCCCCTCGAAATTCACAGGGGGAAAAGAAAAACAGGATGCGAACAGTTCCGAAACACAAGAATCTGAAAGCCCGCTCGCTACACCTCCATCTGCGCAACATCAGACTGCCAAGAATTCGCCATATATATCCCGAAAGGGCCCACAATCTTTCAATCCTAGTGGGTGTGAGAAACAACTTCCGAAATTCGACTACAAGGAAGCAGATCGGACGGTGCCGGCTACGCAGAAGCCCACCCTGGCTCACATCTTAGTTGGACCCAAGACTCGCGGCAAGTTTGACGCAAAAAAAGCCCGAGCCCTCGGCTTAGAAGGAAAGCTGAGAGGTAAAGTGGCGAATGGGGAGACCGTCACGTTTCTGGTTGATGACGGTAAAGGCGGGCAAGTGGAACGGAGTGTGAAGCCTGAAGATTGCGTCGGTCCAAGTGAAACACCAGGGGTGAGACCCTCTAGTTCCGACATCCAAATCAACGCACTGATTTGTCCACTGTAGGTCTTGATAATCCTGGACATTCCTTCACGCGAATATATCCCGGCACTCTTTTCATCTTTCACCAGTTCCAGATTTTTTTCCAAATTCAGATCACAGCTGGAGCATGACTGTAAAGAGTATACGGTCAATACTGTTTTCCATTTATGTGGTGACGGAGTTTTGGAGGATATAAAGTACAAAGAATTCATACGGGGATTCTCCTCGGGGACGCATGTGAGCAGATGTTAATCTCCCGTCAGACGCTTGTCCTCAAACTCATTCTATAGCACATCGTCTCGTCTCGTGAATACAGTCCGGATCCTGTCACTTTTACTCAAGCCGCCTTCAACCAATTGAGATTAAACATGCTTGACCCGGAAATGTTTCGACTCCCGGATTTTGCTCTCACTCCGAGGAAGGAGCTAAAAGGTACCGGAACTGTTTCTGAAAGTCACAAGGTCTCTAATACGATGCAAGATGTCCTCGCTATGCCCTCCAACGTGTCCCTCCTTCTTCCGAATACTCTTATTGAGATGCGACCTCCACGGCCACCCAAATTAGACCCTCTTGTCGAAGTGGACCCTTTCCACAAAGCCATGTTATCTTCTACCCCGGTGGTCTTGCCAAGCATTACTCTAGACAAATTCGCTCACACCCAGAGGCTAGTCGAAATCACAAATAACACAGCCTCACCTTCGCTCCCAGGTGATGACGTCAGGATATTACCCTTAGGAACGAGCAGTGCTCTGCCATCAAAATATCGCAATGGTAAATATATCAACGACTCAACCTTCCACATTCTTATTTCAACTTCGTCATAGTCTCTGGAAACTTGATAATGATTCCTAGTTGGGGAAACATCCTGCTCGAGGCAGGAGAGGGCACCTGGGGCCAGTTAGCACGCTACTTTGGAACATCTTCAGATTCAGAAACATCTGTTTGGAAGATATTGAGGGATATAAAATGCATCTTCGTCAGTCATGCCCATGGCGATCATCACATAGGCCTAGCAAAGGTCCTTGCGATGCGAAAAAAGGCAAGTTATTAGATTTTCTGACCCCCCGAGATTTATCATATAATAAACTCCCAGCTTGATCCCCCACCCTCGGAGCCTCTCTATCTTGTAACAATCAACTCTATCCATGTCGGTCTTAGAGAGATGTCTGATATTGAAGACCTTGGAATCGACTCCAATCCAGACAACAACGGAGTCATACCAATTCACAGTACCACACTCCACTACAAAGCAGATGCTGACTCACGAACCGAACCCCAGCGCAGGTTAGAATGGAACAAACTCTTTTGATATAATCGCTTATCGTGTGCTAGAGCCCAAATCACGATCCAAAATATGTACCGTGCGCTTGGACTACGGCATATGTCAACAGTAGACGTATGGCATAGAACACAGTGTTTCGGGGTAGTGATAGACCACCAAGATGGTTGGAGCATTGTGTCAGTATTTCATTGAATATCTCGCTGATCGATATCTGACTGTTGTATTTTATAGGTTCTCGGGCGATACCCAGCCCACTGAAAAACTTGTTGAAGCAGGACAAAATGCGACACTGTTGATCCACGAGGCCACGATGGCTGATGACCAGGCTGAAATGGCCCGTGCAAAGGCTCATAGCACCGTCGGCCAAGCTATAAATATCGGGAAGAAGTCTGTTTCTCTCTTCTGTTGCTTTTGAACTTTCACTAAATACACTGCAGAATGAATGCGGAAAATATTCTATTGACGCATTTTTCTGCACGATATCCCAAGATGCCACCTTCTATCACCGACACCGACACTCCACGAGGACAATCACCTGAGAGCAATAGAAGAGATCCAACAATTGGTTTGGCCTTCGACCACGCCAATATACGACTGGGGGAATTCTGGAAGTTGAACACGTACTTGCCAGCTATCGAACAAAGCTTTGCTGATACCGCAGAGGAAGGTGATAATGAGCAGATTGGTTTAGACATCGAATGGTAGATATTGTGATTCCTTAAATTTACACTGTTAATGGAATCTTAACCTTCTCGCTAATGCCATTATTCTATGCGATTGGTAAGAATTATACCATCTTCGCCTCTACCATCATTTTTTCAAAGTCGGACAGAGAAACTGATGATTTGTCGTTTGAAGCTGATGTGGTGGACAGCATTTCCATCATCTATAACTTTCTCATGGTAAAAGAGCAAAATGTCGAAGAGCTACACCAACCTGGTCATAGGTCAACTTCTCCTTGAGCTCTTTAGAAACTCTGACGAGGTCGGAAACTGTAATTCGTTGCGCATCCAATTGTGACTCGGAAACATCAGGGAAGAAGAGCGCGAATGCTTCGCGAGACGCGTCTTTTTGTCGTGCAGTTATCGGACGACTTGATGGCATGTCCTCATCGATAGTTTTGGGAGATCGACCTCGAGGTCGCCTTGACTTTGACTTTGCCTGAGCTTCCACATAATCTTCGTCCTCCATTTCATTTTCTCCCGAAACGGAGTCATCTTCGTCAGAATCCACATACTCTTCTCCTGAATTCATCGCTTCGTCGCTATCATTAGCCTCTTCATCTTCTGCTTGCTGTGGAGCCAACAAGACGGCACATACGGCACGCCAATCTCTCCTACTCACTAATCCAGTTTCTCCCGAGTCCTCACGAGAAGAACGAGAACGAAAGTTCGTCCAACCTGTGGCTGCGTTCTTGAAAACCGCCAAGACTTGTTCGTCGTCTGGCGGGAGATCGAGAAGTTGGAGAGCTGTGGGGATGGCGGTCAATGAAATATGTGAAGCTTTTTCATCTGCGCTGTAGTCTCGGTCGTTCGTTGTCGCTAGATCCATGCCTTCTGTGACGACCCTATTATTAGGTTCGTCGGGAATATAACCTCCGCTTTGATCGTCCAGGATGAACCCGCCGCTCTGTTCCTCGTCGAGTATAAACCCTCCCTCTAGAGGTTCAGCGATGAACCCCCCAGGTTGATCTCCGTTCGAGTTCTGCTCAGCGATCTCCCTTGACTTTTTAAGCGAGGGCCTATCGTTCTTTGTTGCTGAATCAAATGCCTGGTCGATAAGCTGTCGTATGCGGCGTGGAAGTGCGGTGAACGATGGATCCTCAGCATTTTCTGCAGAACCACTTGACATGGTAGTTCAATAGTACGGGCAATCAATTACGTAAGGCTTCGATAAGATCGAGTTCAACTGTCGAAAGCTACACAAGTACTACATCATTTTTTACTGAACAGCCTTTCTCGTTTTTTCTCGCGACCATCCTCAAAAAACATGCCTCGAACAAAGGTTTATCCGGTGATTTCGAGTTCTGAAGCCATTCTGAAGCTCTTACCTCCCAGGGGAAGAACCGAAGTCGTGGAGAAAATAACAGAGATGATGAATACAGATTCGGTGTTTTGGACAAGACGAATATGAAGAATGATCGGTTTGAGACGTACTACAAAGCCCAGAAAATCGTCCCTGACGACGAATGGGACATGTTCATGGATTCTTTGAGAGAGCCTCTCCCTACCACCTTCCGGGTCGCTGGAAGTCGCCAGTTGCGTTCCATTATTTTTACACCCGAAGATTCCGTACACATTTGTTTCCAGGGCTGCTCATGCATTGAACGATGTCATTAAAAGCACTTACATACCTCATCTCCAGCATGCGACTTTTGAGGACGAGCCTATAGCACCTCCGAATCAAATTCCCTGGTATCATCATCCTCTAGGTTCGGTGATACTTCTGCGAGACTTATTTAATTCCAGGTACCCTGATGAACTTGCGTGGCAGTTCAATGTCTCAAAGCGAGTCCTCCGCAAGAACCCTGAATTTAAAAAATTCCACTCATTTCTTGTGTACGAGACTGAAGTTGTACGTCTGTACTTTCTGCAAGCTGAAACTTGTAGTTTATCGATTCGAAGGGTAATATATCAAGACAAGAAGCTGTTAGTATGCTTCCTCCTCTTTTCCTCCAGGTGGAGCCCCATCATCGAGCAAGTCAACTTTCTCAACTTCTGTTACACTGTTCTCTGATCCCAGTAGGTTATCGATACATGTGCCGCGCCCGGATCGAAAGTAAGTGACCATTTTATTCTTTCACCGGTAAGTAAGCTCACTGTAGTTGAGACTGCTCAACTATTAGAGGCTCTCCATGCAAATGATACAGTCAATGTTTCCTCGATCCCCACTGGTCTACTTATAGCTAATGACACAGACGCAAAAAGAACACATCTCCTCATTCATCAATCCGCCCGTCTTCCCTCCCCAGCTTTCATGGTCACTAACCTTGACGCGTCTAATTACCCTGTTATCAAAATCCCTGCTGAACGCAGCCCCTCAGGCTGTGGTGCTGCAAAGCAACAGCCACTTCTCTTTGACCGTATCCTATGCGACGTCCCGTGCAGTGGTGACGGTACCATGCGAAAAAATCTTGAAATATGGAAGCGTTGGCAGCCTCTTGATGGTAATGGATTACATTCGTCAGTAATCTATTCGTTCCTAAGCCGTCGCTCTCCATTTCTGTTGCTTTAGGCTTCAATTGCGGATTCTCCAACGGGCAATGCGAATGCTGCAGAAAGGAGGGCGTATAGTCTACTCCACTTGCTCTTTAAATCCTGTCGAAAATGAAGCTGTTATAGCAGCCGCCCTAAATTCCATTCCAGGTAATGTTCTACTATCTAAAATCGTAGACCAGTAGTTGACGCTTCCCATTCGCCAGGTTTCACATTGGTCGACGCTTCAAGCTCTCTTCCGCAATTAATAAGGAGACCAGGGTTGACTTTTTGGAGACCTACAGCAGATCGAACGCTCACGTTTTATGATTCGCTGGATGACTATGTCAATTCCTTGCCTAAGGATAGGCAGAACAAACCCCACAAAATGCTCCGGTCCTTCTGGCCACCCAGTAACGTGGATGAGCTAAACCTTACCCGTTGGTACGCTTGAGATGTTGTTCTTGCGTCTTTATATTGAAGGCATCTAGTATGCGAATATACCCCCATCATCAAGACACTGGCGGATTCTTCGTTGGCATCCTGGAGAAAGTTCAACGTCCTACATCAACAAGCCAGACATCAAAGTAAGCTGATTTTACAAAATACGACATCCCCACCTCATTGAAATAGGGATGGCAAACGTTCTGCTGACATTATTGACGATCCCGTTGATCCAAAAAAGCCCAAATTAATGACCAAGGAGGCTTACGCAACTCCTGACTCTGGCATCGCGGCGAACTTATCAGACCGAGAAAATATGAATGAAATTGCAGGAACCACAAAAGATGAGAATGAACAAAAGTTTGCAGAACAACCACAACCATCAACTTCAAGTGGGGATGCAGGAGGATTTAGACAATCCGACAGTAGCGGTGGTGTCTTCAAGGAACCTCCATTCACGTACTTATCTCCTGACGACCCAACCCTGTTGTCATGCCTGTGAGGATTCTTTTCTACCTCTACCATTCTAACCATTCAACCTCTCCTAAATTCGCAGAGAGAATTTGAAGATCGATTCGTCGTTCCCTTCCCATAATGCCCTCATCCGGAACCCCACCGGAGATCCAGCCCGCTCACTCTATTTGACCAACGACATCGTCAAAACGATCATAGACAACAACGATTATGTCCGCCTCCGGCTTGTGACTTCTGGTACCAAGGTCTTTGGGAGGCAAGAAGGCAAAGGAGCCGATATGTCGTTCCGAGTTTTGTGTGACGGTCTCTCTGTGGTATTACCATTCATCCCACCTGCTTTTATTCTAACTGGCGACATTCAATCGTTGAAAACGTTGATGAAGGGGTACTATCCTCTATTGGCGTCTTTTCCCGAGCAGTTTAGGTCAGTCGTGGAGGCTAAATGTGAGTCAGTTCTTCTTGTTGCAAAAGAGATCCTGACTTGGTTGATTCAACAGCCTTGGGAAACCATATCGTACGCTTCCCAGCTGGAAATCAGGATGGTGTAGTGTGAGTATACAGACCAATAAAAACTACACCTTGTTGTGTTCACTAATTTGAATAATTTCAGTCTCAGCCATGATCTAATTGTCCCTGTGTGGAAGTCGAATGTGTCACTCGGTATCATGATAGACAAGAAAACGAAAAGGTGAGTCGTCCACACAGCTACAGTATAACAAACATCGTTGTTGAAACAAGTCGTCACAGTGCGCTAAGTTTACGTCTTTTTGGCGAAGATATTACCAGCGTTGGACAAGAAGCAGCAGCTAAAAGGCAAGAGGCTCAAACTGCACGAAGTGCTCCAGCGCCTGTCGACAATTCTTTAATTCCAGAGGAATAGTATAGTAGGACTTGGCACTGTATAGAATTGTCTAGTATTTAATTACAAACTTAGTATTTATAATGGCTGGTTTCGAAAGGATAGCACTGTGAAAGCAAAACCGAGAGCACGCGACAAATCGAAGAACATTAAAAGGCTGCCAATAAAGATTGAACCCACGGATTTCCTTCTATCTGGGGCTGGAACTCCGCGACGCATTTCTTTAGCTCATCAAGCTGAGCTTGAACATCTGCGTCGTCGTCATCATCAACCATCATTGCATCTTCAGTATCCGGGCGCGAAGCAGAAGTTCTAGATGACCAGGTGTTCAGGAGATTTTCAATAATTTGTATGCCTTCATCCTGGATTTCAACTGGAATTTCATCAGCAGGTTTGGTAGTGTCTGTGAAAGACGGATGTCACTTTTGAGTATCAACACTAAAGGTCACACATACCTTTATTGAATTCTTCCAGCTCGTCAGCTGTTCGCTTCGCAAGCTACGGTAATGGCGAATGAGATTAACCACATGAATCGACATATAAAAACGCACCTTGACCACGCTTTCTGGGAAATTTGCTAATTGCGCGACATGGATTCCAAAGCTCTGATCACAAACGCCTGCCAGAATGATATATAACAATTCTACGGCCGGCAGTCAGGGAACATAGTACACACCTGGTTCAACCTTATATAACAAGGTGATGTCGCTATCTTTCTCCGCATTTTCGGAGACGTGAGCGACAACATGAAGGTTCCGTACATGAGACAGCTGCTGATCTAACGCAGTCAATTCATGGAAATGCGTTGCGAAGAGGCAGAAGGCATGAATTTCTGAAGCAATGTGCCTACAAATACGCTAAACATGAGATGTGTGATTGGTGACAATCCACTCACTCGGATATGGCCCACGCAAGACCAAAACCATCGTAGGTTGAGGTACCTGGAGGACACCTGCATTAGTCGATCAAGGCCTGTGGGCAACTGTACTAACATACCCCGTCCGAGCTCGTCGATAATGATCAGTGAATCCTTGGAAGCTGACTATAGAAAGGTTATCCAATGTAGCAACAAGCGCAAATGTCAAACACTGACCTGTAGAATAGTGGCTGTCTCGAGCATCTCGGCCATGAACGTAGATATCCCTTTGAGCTGACTGTCGCCAGCACCAACTCGACAAAGTATAGAATCAAAAATGGGTATCTGGGCTTCGGAGCATGGTACCCAACTCCCCGTTTGTGCCATAAGGGCAATAACTCCTGTCTAGTGGCCATCGCTTTTTGGGTAAGGTGGAAGTAATATTTGCACCTACCTGTCGAATGTACGTACTTTTCCCGCCCATGTTCGGTCCAGCTTCATCGAGGACATCAGACAGGTTTTGGATTACCACGGAAGTTGAGCTCACTAATGATATGAAACTCGGATTCATCTGTAAAGCGATCCGGTCAGCAGTAGGCATTAGGTCACAGCATGGGGAGCCCGCCTTTTATCATCTCGACATCGTTCGGTATGAAACTGACCTCATCCTGCACCTCTAAGCACGGATGTCGAGCTTCCCGGAGAACCAGATTCCCGGAGCCTGGCATAGGGAATTACGAACGAATAATGAACAACGAAGTACCAGACCAAACCTTTTTCGAGAACAACAGGTTTTACATACGGTTCCGGCGCGTTCATCGCCACATCCGCAAAACTGAAAAAAAAAAATAGGACCGTCTAATTGAGAACAGCGACAAACTGATCAAATCATACCTAAGAATCACGTCCATGTGAGCGAGAACATGATTCCATGCCTCCAGTACAGGAGTATACGTAGCTATGATGATCTTGTAAAATGCAAGGCAATATTCATGTATCGGTACATACCTGCAATCGCAACTACATCTTTTACCAGACTCTCCTGCAATTTCGAGTACTTAGCCATTGTTTCTTTATAATCATCGGCGTGCTCCTTTAATTTCTTTGTCGCAAAGATGGTGCCGTTATTCTTGCTGATATATTCGATATAGCCTTTTTTATTATGTATCGCCCTGGCATCCTGTGATTGGTCAGTTTTGTTGTCTATCCATAAGTGACGATAAATCGGTTACGTTTTTGGTGAGCCGGAAGCAGTACCCGTAAGTTGAACTGTTCTCAAGATGTAGCTTCTTATCTAGGTCCAAGCCAAGTTCTCGTCCTACCCTGGCATGTTCTGTGTCTAGACCATCTCGTACCTGGGCACTTGTCAAACCATGTGCAGGCTCTCAGAAAAAGGGACTCACCTCATACAGGGCCTGTGCAAGGCGTTCTAGTCTCGCATCGTATTCGGGTTTTATGACAAAGACATGGCCATCTATCTTCGTAAGGTCAATCGTCTGTTCCACCATTTCTACATATTTAGAAAGATTGGCTTCGTGTTCCTATAATGTGCATAAGTCGAGCATTCAATAGAATTGTAAAGAGGGCTAACCCGGAAATGTTGAAGATATGTAGCTTCAACAGAAGGTTTATATGACTCATTGTCAGTTTCTAGGTTCTCCAGGTTCTTAATGATGCCAGGCAACTGACGAAGGTGTGTTATGACTATGTCGATCATCAACAATAAAATAGATGACTTACTTTTTGAACAGCTTGATAAACACGAAAAACATCCTCCAGTTTACTCAAAGATCTTTGGAATCGCTTGCTGAGGCGATGAAGATCAGGCAGGAGTTTGAGGAAATCGTCCTTATGCCGGTATTCTAGCAATTGCAGAGGCGATGAAGTAAATCCACTTACTTGTAATGTCCGCCTGGCGTCGGAATTGTTCACAAATATTTCGACCAAGTTCTGCCTGTTCCCTGTACATCCACCGGCATGTTAGATCCAGGTATTTGAATTTTGATGGGAAAAGAGACGAACTGATTTCGTGTATATTGACCAGGGGCTGCTTTAGCCAAACACCAAGCAACCTGGTCCCTTGAGCGGTTTTACATCTGTTCAGTAGTCCTAGAAGGCTAGTATTCCGCGTCGACGATCCCTAGAAGTTTGAGTTAGAGATGCATATCATCACAAATGATGAGATCAAAAGCAAACAAAAATGCGCAGCTGCAGAGAAGAAACACGCACACCAACAGTTGCCATATCTATCAGGTTCAGCGCACGGAGTGCGCTTGCATCCAGTCGCATGTATTGAGATAAATCATGAGTTCGAATGGTGTACGCGCCCTGATTTGTAGGATCTGAAAGTAGGGACAAGTACGAGACAAGGCAAGAGAGCGCGGATGGTGCAACAGGAAAGGCCAATTGCGCTGCAGGTTAGAAGTATGGTTGAAGATAGAGTTATTTACCTGAGGTTGGCAACTCACGAATCAATGCCGAAGGATCTGCGGAAGAAGCGTTTGTTGTAGTTGACGGCACTAAGAGTCGAATTAGGTCTTCTTGAATGTTCTTCGCTGTGAAATCGCCTGGAACCAAGGTCAGGACAATATGACAAAGTGCTCCAACCCACGGACTTACTAGGTTTTCTTTCTGTAATGACTACACCACATCGCTCTAGTACTTGCTTGAGCTTTTTTAGATCGATATCTCGGTCGGTTTTTCCCGAAGTAGTCCCTGTTGGAATAAGAGCCTCCTTTACAGAGAGTTGGATAACAAGCGTCTATGCGAACAATCAGTTGAAATCGACAACTCGACTGGAAAAAGAGTCACCTCAATATTAGAGAATAGATCGTTGTCAACAAAATCGGCAGCACCCAACTCCCTAACACTCGTATCCGCGTATGCAATTCCTACATTGGTGGATCTAGCCTTGGAAGTCGACCCTGGCGCCACGGAAGTCGAAGCAAGCTTTATAGCCATTACGATTGGGGCAGAGGCAAGGTCACTATTAGCAAACAAAATGTCTTCTACGCTCTGGAGGTTCCCAGGTGAAGCCTGTCGCATAAATATTTCAGTCGCTCGTGTTGCAATGCAAACAACACAAGTAACGACCACCTCTTTATGAAGTTTGAATTTAGTGGGTTTCTTGCCCTGCGTAGATTCTGGGATCCAAATTTCAACCTTTAATTGCTTTGAAGTCAGAGCATCGCGTAGAAAGCTCGTAGCTTGCATTTGATTTAGCGAGACGGATGGGAGGCGGTTGGCGGAACCACCTAGATACTTGATGACTGAATTTGTCTGAAAGACGTGTGTTGCTATGTATAAGGCATCTGCCCCATGAGCAGAATAATACCCTCCACGGTCAAAAACACGAATGGTCCCCGTCTCCGGGGATTTATGGGGCAATTTACTGAAGAAAGAGCAGAAGCCCGGGTCAGACACATCTAGTTTTTGAGACTGAGTATGGACGAGTTGTTCAAGAACCCAGAACATACCCTCTGTATCTTTCTCTTTCCCATACATGACTGACATTGCGAAAGGTGTATATGAGAAACGCGTCTGTGGCAGAATTGGGACTCCGACCCAGTTCTTTGGATCGCGTTCAAGTTTTCTTTCTTGTCAACTTCTTCATTTTATAAACAAAATATCTTTCATCTTCCGTTTGTCTCAGTCGCTAGTTCAAATCATCCTTGTCGCATCATTGTGTACAGACGCAGCGAATTCCCATCGCCGCATCTGAAGTGGTTTATTGATGCAATATTTATGACTCTTCTTCTATTACTCCTTTATCGACCTCTTGGATTCAATCCATCTGGGGGTATACAACTATGGAAGCTACATACCCTTCCCTATCTCGAGTGCTGTAATATAAAGACCCTTTCCAAGCTCATCGTCCGATTCCAGCTTTTACCCTCTGAACCAGGGTCGCACAAGTTTCATGTCCTATAAACGACTTGATGACGGCGGAAACACATCGTAGACATCTACAGACCATCTGACCTTACCATGTTCCACGTGAAGATCGTCCATGATACTAAAAATGCTCTGGCTATCCTGGCGGGCTTGTAGGTCTGCTTCTGGCGCTTTCGAAGTTACCAATTGTCTGGCAGAAGTACAGCGTAAGTTATCTCTTCAAGGAACGCAATAAGAAATTTCAGCCGATTTCCTCACTAATAAGCATTGTAGCAGCCCTGTTGATTACCCCTTCACTCCATTTTTCCTATCAATGTCTTGGCTCGTTTTAACCATTGCTAGAATTTTGCTACATAAATGATTAGGTAAAAACAATACCGTGTTATTTACAGGTATCCGAAGATATCTCATATTGTGAACCGTAGTATAGCTGGCATTAAGTAAAATTAAATTAACTCAGTCTTCACCAGATTAACTCTCAACAACACTTCGCGAACTAGGAAAAAAAAATTCATATCAGAGCAGCGGCAAGAAATGATCAGACGTACTGCGTGTTAGTACCAAGGATGTAGCTGCGATATCTATGGCGCAGGTTACGTGAGTATACAGATGGCGTTTGGGCGAGGATTGCTTGTGAATCATGGTAAATTTGGCCTTCAAATCTGCAACACGAAGCTATCATCAGCCATGCAAACCCATGTAGCCATCTTATAACTCACATCTAGCGACCTGATCCTCAGAATTAGGCTGATCCTTGTACGATGGTACATATTTACTAAAAGAAATCCCAGAATGTAATTTTTTTGCCAGAAGGTCGAATTTGTTGAGGAGTAAGATGACTGTGATGTTTGCAAGTAACTTTGAGCTACATATTGTTCTCCAGAGTTGGAACGAGTCGAGCTGGAACGACATTCAATGATCCGTCACAACGTGGATGACGATCAACTCACCAATCTGTTGACACTCGCATCTTCGGACAAAACTTCATTGAACGCGGACATGGGAACCAAGAATATGATGATGGTCACTGTATAAAAGAATTAGGTAAGAGTGGGATACACAGCGTCGAAGAGACCATGCTTTCACCATCGTCAAAATAGGATGCCCAAGCAGCTATTATATGTGTCAATTGCTAATTGCCATTATCATATGGATATTTTCACCTCTTTGAGACCGTCCCCCGCCGACATCATAGATTATGTATTCCCTCTCTTTATCCTCTAATAAACCTTTGAAAATTCCACGACTGATGATGATTAGAGCTCGCACGAACCTGTCTCCATCACCAAACGATGCTCCTCAACGCCGATAGTCCCCAGCCGTGCTCGAAGAACGTCCTCTATAAGCAGGTCACTCCAAGCTGGCAGAATTGAAAGAATAAGGATCCAGACATACCCATGATTGGCTCATAACCTAATGACGAAACACGTAGAGCATCCGTCAGAAAACTTGACGTGAGTAAAATTAACTATTCTGTCTTCCGGTTCAGATAATGGAGAATACAAACAAGATAGCCTGGTCCTGGAGAGATAGATGCTGATCCAGTATAGCATCCTGTACGGCTGGATGCCTCCACATCGAAGCTATGTCGTCCTTACAAGCATCGATGATCTGACTTGCCCTGTTCAGTTGATCAGGTCCGGTAGGATTTTGTGAACGGCGACCGAATAACGATTTCCATCCCGAACCAGAACGGACAAATACATCAGATACCTGTTCGTTAGATCGTTGTATATTGAGAGATGTAGTGGGTGGACGGCGCGTAGGTGTCTTGTCAGCAGACAATCGTTTTGATAAGATATTTTCAACCTCGCGAAGAGGACTTAATCTCATTTTGATCACCCGGAGTGCATCGTCAGGTTCAATGATCTGCGCATCCGAAGCCGTAGCTGGCGGCGTGTTTCTGTTGTTCGTCTGACCAGAAATTCTGTCAAGGATAAAGTTGACCGAACACACGAGATTGAGATGAATGACTGCGCGCCAAGCCCGGCATTCCTCTTGAAAAGCTTTTGGGGCGAACTGAAGCTGGAAGTTCTTCAATATCGTTGACTTGCCAGATTCAGCTTGTCCTGCTCATAGGCCATGCAGTCAGAAGTGTTTGACCCAGACACGTATGTCCTCACCTAACAACAGTATTCGGATTTGGCGACGCTGCCTTTGGGATTCCAGTCGAGTTCGTTCAATATCTTCATCTATTTCTGCACTGAATTTCGCCGCCTTGGCTTCCTCCTGTATTCTGAGTGCCTTCTCCAGCTCGGTCTCTCCAGGCGGAGGGAAAGGAGGCCATGCGCTTCCAAGGTCTTCTTGCGGTGGTTTGTATGGAATGTGACCTGTGTTCTTCCTCATTGACGAATGTTGCCCTTAAAATTGGAAGTTTGGGCAACAGTTGCAACGCGCCACTATTGATATTTCCCTATTATAGACGCCAGATCCTGACATGATCTAAAGACCTAACAACGGACAGCCATCAACCGTAAACCGTTGATCTGATTTATAATATGAAGTCTTCTTGAGGTACAGACTTGAACATGTATGTTGGAAGAGTATCAATGATTGCTAATGAAAGGAATGAGATATGCATCAAATATGAGCAATACCAAGATGTGAACAGTAAAAGCGCCATAAGATACAGACCCGCACAATGAAAGGCAATAAAACAACAGATGACGGCAATGGCCGCATAACGACCTAACACCGAACACGCGGATACAAAAGAGCGAAAGAACGGGTCGCACGTTTAGTGAATCAGGCAGGAGCCAGAAAATCGCCATGCAACGCGAATTAACAAAGCTCCAACTATGCTTAGGGTGTCCATCTTCAACCCATAACGAATTCAACGTCTTCGTCATCATCATCTTCTGCAGGGACATCCTCTTCGGTTTGCCCAGCCAACTGCTCGTTCTCGGACGGATCTGTAGTAGGCAAAAGGAACTGCTTCCACATCTGCCTAGCCATCCTCACCCAATCCTCGTTGACTTCCAGCATCGATGACAGTGTCACAACTTCGCGGACTAGCTGAATATCCATAGTCAACTGTCTCACACGGTTGAATGAGGCTAATAAGGGAATCGATATCCAACCCTGCGCATCCATCTGTCGAATGAAATCCTTGAGTATCCTGTGCCACCTTTCAACATGCACACTTACTTGTTTCCGGAGGTAAAAGTCTTGCGCCATATTCTGAGGGCTAAGGTAGTATTCGAGTTGGCCGAGTAGATAGTATCTTGTGGGGTCTAAAGGGAACGAAAGCGTAGACAAAGGAGCGGGCACAGGTGGAGCAACTGCAGGGGCTGAAGCGTATGGGGCATATGCATACACATCATATCCTACACCATAAGGTGCATAATTTGGAGGTGGAAGATAATACCCTGGAGTACTGTCTGGCGAATACCCATGAGGTAATTGCTGGAAGTGATTAGGTGGAGTAATTGTGAAAGGAGGTTGATGCCTAGTATTGCCTTGATACCCTCTGGAGTAATTTCGAGGACCATAGCCTCTCCCATAGCCTGGACCCCCGCCGCGTCCTCTCCGCGGTACAAAAGTTCCACGTTCGCCTGAAAGTGACGCGCCCCTCGGCCGTCCAACTTCGCGATCTTTCTCTTTAATATCACCCTCTGGTGTTACTTCACGTTCTCGTTCCAGCTCTTGTTGTCGCTCCAACTCTTGCTCTTGTGCTCTCTGCTTTTCCCTGGCTATCATTTCTTCCCGAACCAAAGCAGGTGCACGACCACTTCCACTCATATCACCGAAGCCATAACCAAAATCTCGCACCTCCCATTCGTCGTCTCCCTCAGATTGGTGTTCGTTCGGCAAGGCTACGTTTTTCGTGGTAGGCGGAGGCGGCTGGTGAGACATTGATTCGTCTGTCCCCGTGTTTGGCAGCTCAGAAGAAGTTTTCGCGTTTTCTACATCAAGGCTGGTTACCGTCCCAAACTCCCATTTGGGTCCTGTCAAATCTATGACGGGCTTAAGTGGCTCTATCTCACCGCCGTTCGGCTGGATTGCCATAGATAATGTCGCATCTCCTTGTTTGCGCGCCTTCCAACTCATTGACTGCTTTCTCGAGATCTGTACGTCGTCAGGACGAATACCAATTGAGAAAGCTGAGAATGCTTTCTGTACTGCCTTGTCCACGCCTTTACTAATACACCTAGGTGCAAGTTTAGCATCTGGGGTGATTGGTCTGGGCTCCTCAGTACTTTCAATTGGTCCTATACTTCCAAATACCATGTCTCGTCCTAATCGACCTCTATCTTCTCTTCTGGCCCCTTCAGAAGATGGCGGAACAGCTTTCACGTCAAGATATCTACCCGGTGCTTCCGATTCGGTTGGCAGTGGAGGTCGAGCAAGGGTTGCTGGTGAAGGTATGAAAGTTTCATCGACATCGGACGAGGATAGGTGTACTTGCTGTTGCGACTCAACAAGAGCCGCGGGGCTACCATTCCTGTATTGATATTGGTCCTTATACAGATAATTACCGTAAGGGTAATCATGATTTTGTTGCGATGTCGATCCTTGTTTAGTTGATCCGCTGCTATATCCATTGGCGAAAAAATAATAAGGATACTGTGGGGAAGATTCGTCAGGCTCGAAACTGTGCCGCATCAACTGCCCTGGAAAAATACTAGGAGCGCCATAGGCCAGACCTTGATCGGCGCCGTAGTCAGGCCCTGGTGCGTCACCTAGTCGTGCATTGGGGTTCGTGTATCGAGTGGGTGAATTAGCTCTAGATGGTCGGCCATTAAGCAGATGTAGGGGAGCTACGTCGGGGGCACCGCCTTCAGCAGGCAACTTTGGTTTCGCGAATTGTCGCGGGCTCGCTTGCGTACTTCCTGTTCGACTGTGTACCCGTGATTGTGAGGTTGATGTATGTACGGATTGAGCCCTACTTGATCGGTGCGATACAATGGCCGACCCGGAAGAAGAACCTGCAGTGCTTGTCGTTCGATTGCGTGTATGGTTGTATTGCCTAGAATAAGACCGGTTGTTTAAATGGGTCTGAGACCGAGCTTCATCCGCAGCGGCCAGCAACTCTGACGGTGGTATCGGAACCCACTTGGGCTTTTCGCCTAACAGCCATTGATGAGAATCACCTTCCTCACCGTACACGAAGAACTCACCTTTCCTAGATTTGTCACGTTCCATTTTATCGCTTCCCTCTCTGCTCTCCTTACTATTATGGCTCGCAGTAGATTGTGCAGAGCTACCAACCTCCGGCCAACTATCTTGATCATCTATGGTAAGAAGCGCGGTTGCCCGTAGGCGAACTGTGAATGGGTCGTCATTTTCAGAAGAATTCTGCGCATCCTTGGTAGGGTGCGCGAGACGTGCAGGGGCCTCTTTTATTGCAGCGCCAGGAGTAATTTTTGCATCGGCATCCGTGTTCGAAGACAGGTGATTTTGAGCATTCAGGGCTAGAGGAGCCCGTGAATTGGCGTTAGATTGAGCCATCTGTTCCTTCCGTAAGTTCCAAACATTTACGGGCGGGGGCTTGGCAGGAGTAAGCGGCGGGGCGGTGGTCGTGACGGTAGATGAGTTAGTCGTGGAAGCGTTTCCATTTGGTAATGTATGCACAGACATAGGTGAAGGTGGTGGTGGTGAAGATGACCTTGATTGGCGTCGCACTTGCGCAGTGGATGTATTCGAGTCTACTTTTGCGTTCTCTAAGGGCAGCGCCTGCGAATTTCCAGCATTGGTAGAAGGCTTGGATGGACCTGGGAGGTCAGTCGCAGTAGATGGGCCGGCGGTAGTGGTAACACTGTTGTAACGCGAGGATGTGTTCTGACCTGGAACCTTGACATGCTTGGCACGATCTGCGTAGGAGAGTTGTGCCGATTTAGATGATGAGAGAGTTGCAGATGTGACCATCTGGACCAGCAACGACGACGTTGATATTTGCAAGCTTCCAGAAGACGGCTGACAACAAACCAAGAAATGATTGGGATGTAACAAGTAGGAACCTACTTGGTATGCGAAAAAAGCAGCGGTGCGAAGTATCCGGCGAGCGATGTGGGCGGGGCAAAGAGATCTGCACAGAGAAAGATATCGAAAGCAAAGAATGGGCTGCGACGGAGAGGGACTAGAGAGCCTAAGACGCCTTACTCCTGAGTAAAACTCGGATATTGGCAATGGCGACGCGGTGACTTGTATTAGTTCCCCTTTAGGCATGGTTCTGGATCTCAATCGCCAACAAAAGCAACAATTTCATTAATACAAAAACCCCCAAGTACATGTAACTATACTAATGCTAAGGTAGAAAGGGATACCAGTCTAAAGGATCGATATACAAAAACTCATACATATGGATGACGAACAAAAAACACGAGTACTTCAAGAATACTTCAGAGGACACGACCCTGGTGATCCAAACCAAAAACTAGGACAGCACGATCAGAAAACCCGTAAGAAAATCAGGTAGAAGGGCGCACGATTTGCCAGCTCCTTGACACTTAGCCTTCCCAGCTTTTTCCCACTCCCCTCGCCAAGACTACTCTCGGAGAGGGCTTTCTGAAACAGCCGTCGGATTTGTGGTTAATGCTTAGTGGCACTTGTTGATATTCAAGTCTCACCTTTCTCTCCTGGAGAGCAAGGATTCTATCTTCAATGGTGTCTGCAATTACAAGTCTTTGAACGAACACACTTCTTTTCTGGCCTAATCTATGAACCTGTGCAATGGTATCAACATAAAGCATGTAGAAGTATATTCTCGTCCAAGTTACCCGGTCAAAGGATTGTCCCTCAATCGCTGAGGACCAAGATAGATCGAGAGAAATGACGCCTTTCCAACAACAAAAATGTCAGCTTCTCCCAAAATGCCTACATTACAACTCACGATTTGCACGAGTCAGATTGAGCCCGACACCACCGCACTTCAACGACATTAGCATAACTGTAGCATCCTCCTTCGTCATGAAAGCTCGAACAGCACGGCTTCTTTCGTTTCTCGACATCGAACCTTGGTATCTGTGGAGGAGGTTCGGTGATGAATCATCCATGAGAGTGAGTACGTACTTCACGTGAGCATAGCATTCCGACTCTAGGTATCTTGACATAATGTCAAGGTATCTGGTCCATTGTGAGACGATGATGACCTAGGAATCAGTAAATAAGTCTCTTCCGCACATGGAAGGTCGGGGTGAACCAACCTTCTCGTCAGGGTTATCTCGTCTCCAGGTGTTAAGTAAAAGCATTGTATGCTATGTGATAGTTCAAGCATAATACAAGTGCATCAATGAGGTGACGCTCACCTTCATCTTCGTCGATACGTGGTCCTCTGACATCATTGGCACTGTATCGTCTGCTTTGGCATCCATACCTGAGCCTATGATAACATCATCATATTCCTCTTCGTCTGAATCAAGAATACAATTAGCCTTGCGCTTCCCCATACGTTTCCGGGAAAGCTGTCGGGCATTGTCATTGTCAGGAGTAAGACTTTCTGCGAGGCCATTTTCACTATCGTATAGTCGGGCCTTGTTCTGTTCCTTTTGCTCGAAAGGCTTTAAGGCAGCCATTTCAAACGGTTTGCGAGCAAATATCTTGTCCTGTGATACAGCAGATCGACATACGGGGCCTAAAAGTATTATGAATAGACATTCACCAAGGACATCGTTCCACGTACACGGCCGCTGATTTGTCTTGTATCTAATATCACCATTGAAATCCTCTCGACCAGGGGTGTCAAGCACGTTCACTGTTGGCAACGATATAAGGGCCAATGAAGACACACAAACTGAACACCTACAAATGCATTCCCTGCAGAAGACATGCACACATTCTGTTACAACAGATTCCGTCAGAACCTCGAAGCACACGGGACATTCTTCATCCAGAACGGCAGCGTCTATAGCCTACCATGGAAAATGTTAATCCTAAGGGGAACAGCGAAATGGAAGACCCACCTTTTCCTCAGCTTTCATATTTTCAATCAATGACTCTTGGAGCTTCGCGACTACCTTGGAGACGAATTCAGGTCCCAAGAGTCTAATAGCCCGGTCATACTCAGAAGCAGGATCATTTACCCCGCCCCCCGCAGACTCTGCACCTTCTGCATTATGTTCTGTGACAAGAAGCGGGTGACTGCAAATTTGGCGAAGACGAAGCAACATCTCAAAAACTATTACCCACAATGCTCAGCTACATTAAAAATGCACATAGAAGAGTGACTTACCATGGTTATAGTTCCTGCAAGAGCTATTAAAAGGAAACTACTAAAGAAGGATTCAATACGTACTTCAAAACGGTTCCTTGTCTGAGAAATTTATTAAAGGTCGCTTGAGACTTTGTTTCGACCTGAGAACACCAGTCAACACTGGCGTTTCTTTATTTATGTAAGCAATTATGTACCATTTTGTAAACAGCACGTTCTTCCTGCGAAAATTCAAGTCGAACGAGCTCAATGTTCTTCGAAGGGAGCTCGATCAGCCTCCTGCCGCCCAAAACTGTATCCTTCTTGCGACGTAACAGCATCGTTCTGAAAACCGACTGAAGACGGGTGGTAGCTAGCGTGGCTATAATATGCCTCAACACAAGTTCAAAGCGCGCCTAAATTTGTACAAACTCACGGTTCTTTTTCTCTCTCAACGCGATATGAGAATTGAACTCCTGCCAGTCATGCCAGGGTCTGATTCGTAAAAAGCGGAGGAGACTATAGGCGTCGGCGAGTTGATTAATTATCGGTGTGCTAGCCATGAAGTGAGTATCCGATCCTGTCGAATATATTTTGCCATACCACCCACCCTGTTAGGCACCATCGATAGGTTTCCGTGTCCCCCAACTCAACGACGACCCTGGACGTTTCTATATGAAAGATGAACAACGGTGTTTGTCACATGATGATGTTGCTTACGAGCAGATCTGTTTCTAATTAGATGTGCCTCGTCCAAAATGACGCGGTACCACTAGATGAAACGGGGTAAGCGAAATACAGGCGATGTTCCACGACGTGTAATTACATCGACTTGATGAAGCAGTCCCACTGCAACCGAAGCTTGTGATTAACAATGTCCCCAATAGAAGAATAACAGAAGAACGACCTTTCTTCTTGGTCGGCTTAATGCGGCCAGGTTCGTCTACGATGAAGGGATCTTCTTTATTCTTGCGGCGTTGTCCTAGCCTCTTCTCTGCCTCTGGATCAGGCCATTCTGCAGCAAGTGTCTGAAAGTATTATTAGTGGCGATCGACAGCATAATGAAATGAACGAACGTGATATGTTGTCAAAATCACATCGTACATCTCGAGATCAGACTTATTTTTCAATCTTCCTTGCCCTGTACAGACCACGATTTTCCTGCTCAGTTACACATATATACTGAACTAGAATCGAACCGTGATAAATATAGCATGAAAATCCACAGTCCGTCTTCATCTCTATTTCAAGTTGCCATCTAAATGAGAAGCTTGTCAGTATTAAATGAGTGAAATTGAAGGTTAAGCCATACTGGTCAAGTAGGGCAAGCGGAGCTACGATGAGGTTCATTTTACGCTTGGGGTTTTTCGATCTGTTCTTGGCCATAAGCGCAATCCTAGAGACCATCAGCAATTGAGCGATAACATCAGCATCTGATGAATTTTGTGAAACTTACATCTGGACAGTCTTACCCTGTAAAATAAAGAAGTGAGTTGACAGAAGACGGACTCTGATTGAAGAATTATCGGACCAGGCCCATCTCGTCTGCCAAACAGCCACCTCTCATACCCGGCATCTTCTCCTGCTGAAGCATCCAATCAAGGGATAAGACTTGGTGGGACATGAGTGCAACTGTCATGCCAGGTAACGTTGTAAAGAGATCCTTCAGGCCTAAGGAGGTGAGAGATTCCTCCACGGTAGCCTGTCCATCGAAGAACGCTGCATTCCCGGCTGTCAACAGAAACTTGTTAATTCTACAAAAAAAATCTGTGAGCAGTCCTTTCTTAATTGTTGGTACGCACTCGTCTGCTTTAGCAATATATGTCATCGGCGTAAAATCCATAGGTGCTTCTTCAGGCCCACTATATATAGGCTCGTCTTTCATGGGAGCGTCAAGTGGTACATTCGAGCCGGATGCGACTGCCTGATCAAGGATAGTTACAGGACGATATTGGCCTTGAGTCGACTCGAGCACAGAAGGCGAATGTGGGCTGGCGACGCATGTTGACGGTCTATATTCAAATACGGCAGTATACGCGAGAGAATGATTGAGAGTAAATTTATCTATTTCCAGCCGTTCAATAGATGTCAGCAAGCGAGATTCCCTTGTCTTGTCAGCAGCAGTCTTGCGTGGTTTCCGCTGAATTGTCTCAAGCATTCGTCGGGCCGAGATGATATCAGACTGAACGTTCAAGATTTTTGAGCGAATATCGGATGCATTGGAATCGTTGTTTGCGATGCGAGAGGGTGAAGACGATGAAAAGGCATCTGTAATGTACGCCAGCGATGACTTGGGTGTATCGGTCCTGAATCTTTTCCAGTCTGATTCGTCTTCGGGTTTGATAACGTCCGAAAGACGCTTTCTGGGGATGAGGGGTTCCACAGACTCAAACTTGACGATGGGGACTTGAGACTCTGACTTTACAATGGGGACCTGGGGCTCTGACTGCAGAAAACCGGGCGACATGTGCAAATTGCCTGCGGTGGCCATGTCGATTTGCGGAAACGAAGAAACCATATATGTTGACAAGCCAGAAATCTGGTAAAAAGTAAACGCCGATAAGCAATTCGAAAGCATTACATGCGTACGGAATTGATATTTGGCGTTGTAAGAGCATGATTCCGTGAACTTGGATGGGTTATATGGTGATTTGCGATGTGTGCCTGTAAAAAAAAAATCATGCAACAAATCCCCTGGAGAAAGGGAACACATACGCGATATGACGAGAGACTACCAAAACCACGCCTTAGCCCGCCATCAGGCAAATCGACGCGTGCAACAAGCTTTACGGAAGTTCTATTACAGCAATTGTCTAGACAGGTAACATTGCCGACTATGGCAACGTGTTTAGCTATGAGAAGCATCCACAGAAAGCGATGCTCACATCCTTTGCCGGGCTCAGTCTTGATTAGGAACTATTTTTACAACGTAAAGAGGAAAACACCCGAGAGAATAAATGAAGACCAACGTTGGTATCATTAGGGTATAGAGAAAGGTGTTTTTCGAGTTCTTCAAGATAATCATTAGGCACGTCTAGAGGCTACACGAAGCAGCAGCACGTTGTAAGGGCTTCTTATAGAATTGATGAATGGCTTACAGATGCATTTGGATGTAGGGATAGCTGACATTTGGCAAGAGAAAGCAATGTCGCCCTCGGAAAAGGCATGGACGACGTTGGAAGTAGTTGGAAGGAAAGCGGGAGTAAGCCGGAGAAACCGTGTTCTGAGCTTATATACTAGGACGATGAGAGCCACAGCCACAAGCGCGACTTGAACTCGTGAAAAGAAATTATACAAGTTGAAGGAGAGCTATCCACGATTCATACATCTCGAAAGGAGCGCTTGAACCGATGAACATTCTGAATTAGAATGATCCAATCAGTGCAATTCCCCCCCTCCGAACAACGAACTACCATCGTTGTATCCATCACAGAGTCATAGATGGGGGGGAAGTTACCGAATCAATTGCAACTTGCAGTTTCGGTATATTTGGTTTTGACGCCTTCCCACCGCACCCTCGTTGTCTTTTGCACAAAGCCACAACAATTAAACGGATATGAAACTCATGGGGCCACACTCTTCAAGCGTTCAAGGCCATAATCGGTAGAAATGGCTTAAAAAACAGCATCGGGGGTCCACTATTAGTGTTGATTGTTTCAAATAACACAGAAGGCACAAAACATCAAATCAAGAAATCAAGTCCACAAGACCTCCATTCAGGTCAACAAGATCATTCTGAAACAAATCAGTCTTCTCCTATAACTGGACAGTTCGCCTCACTTTCGACCGGAATGCCACAGAGCTCGAGGAATGGTCACGGTTTTTCAATGACGTTGATTCCAAAGGAGAGTACGTCAGGTCATAGCGACCATTCAAGCCCTCCTGACTACTCAGCCCTCAGAAGTCGTCTCTAGATATCGATCTCCCTAATACCTGGATTAGTGGTATGTAGTTGATCCGTACTGACCGGACCACAAGTCTGAATCCTTGAGCGCACGGCTTTTCCCAAAAATGGAATTCCTGGGTGAGCCCTGTCGCTGAGCCTGAGATGGTACTGATATCAGAGTTGTATGTATGTGCCCCTTCTGACAAACGCCAGACGGCCAATTATTTGTTTACACATCAACACATCTGGTCTAGGGCTTTCCTGATCATGTCTGTCATATTCCTGCATTTCCTTGAGGCAAACCGAACTGTGTGAAAGTCCCATGTGTACCTAGAAGTGCACCAAGGCATTTGATGCTAGCGTCAAAACTGGTCATACACATGATGAACACCGAAACCAGTTTAACCACTGCTTCTACAACAACTTCAGTAGAAACTTTAGAGATCACCTTGAAACTCGATCTCGTTCATTATGAAACCCAAGCACTGAAGCAAAAAGAGCGCAATTGGATGCTCTCATCTGAAGCTAAAAATCAACGTTTTAGGTCGACTTTGATGCCATTGTTGCGCCTATGTGAGCCCATTGGTTCAGAATAAATTGCACTCGTAATGCTAAATTTTGAATTACGCATCTTTTCCTGAGTAATCTGGGCGGAATCGAACCCACAAAAATGAGATGTCAAAAAGTGCTACTATTCTCTGAGAAGGCGGTCTTGTGATTATCAGTCCCCCCCATGTAACTGCCAGGCTCAACATTGTGACTTCAGGGGACAGGAACTTGCAGGTGCCAAGCTGTGGAGCCATATATCCAAGTCTTTAAGTTGGAATCAAAGGCCCTACGTGTCGTCACAAGTGTCACTTGGATGACACCTCAAACGTTTCCTGTCCCTGGATTATGGAAAGAGGAAGACGCTGATTTGACTGCCCGTCTTGCTGTCCATGGCAGAAAGTAGACGTGGACGTGTGACGACTCTGATCGAATGATGTTGACATGAATGGTACCGGATCCTTGGGTACCACCGCGTTCCACTACTAGTCGATATTTTAGTATTGAATGGCTCCTATGATCTATGATGCGCCCATAATCTACCTTTTGGATGTACAAAGCGAATCCACTACATATCCCTCGACCCACCCTACGCCGCTGCCACGGAATGTCCGACCCCAAACTCATGAACTGCTCCACTGGGACTTGCGATTCCAATCTTAAAATCATTGTCAAATTTTACAGAGCCAAATCTACAAAGTGCCAGGCTGACTCAGAGACTACTACTAGTCTTTCGTTGCAAATTATCGGCGAGTACGAAAACGGGTTTATTCGTGATCATAACAAGCCCTTTGGACGGAATTGTATCGAACATTCTCTTAAAGACCTGCCGTTCTGAAATATCATAAAGATGGTAGAATGTGAATATTCAACGTCAACTTCTGTGAAGTACTTTCAGTAATTATAGTGCTTCTTTGTACCCTGTGTGTACCAGTAGGTTGTAGACTGGTATGTAGTGCAGATGATATAAACCAAGCTGTGGTATCTGTATACCCATCATGCGTTTCTGAATCAATTCCCCACCCACCCCAAACCTTTCGGAATATCAACCCACAAAGCCAGGGCAAATGGTTTACTGTGCCCAGTTATGTGCAATGATTAATAATGAAGTCTAGTAGACAATCTTTTACAAGAGGTAGAACGTAAAGAAGTCGTGCAATTGGAAGATATTCGCATTTTGCAACACTATACCACTGGTGGGAAAAGTCACTCATGATGAAGTATACTATACTTCATACCCTCCTTTCGTTTCACTTGAATCCTCCGACTCCTTCAGATGCATCAGCATTAATTATGAACGACACTGCGCCCGATGTATGGTTCAAGAAAGCACATCAACCCATCACCCCATTAACCCGCTCTCACCATCCGACATCGCTGAGGAAGCGTAGGGTGATCCTAGCTCATTATATCGTGCAATCCTCAACCTCTGACTGGGAGGGATCGCTTTGTCGTCCAATCCGTGGGGATGGCCCCCATGTAAAATACCAACTCGCATCATAGAAAGAAGCTGATGAGCAGCATCAGTCCGAGACAAGAATGATCAAAAGAAACAGACACAAACATTATGTGCAGCGTTTGAATGGTCGTAAACACCGCCGAAGAAAGCAGTGGTGGCGTCCTTGCCTATCATTTTCACAATAAGATGACGGCCACCCGGATGTTCATCAACGAAAGCTGCAACGTCATGAATGAACCCAGAGATAAGAACAAGAGGTCGCTTGGCAGATTGCTCTTGAACTGCGAACCGCACATCAGAGATGACGGAATAACAGAAGTAGAAACCACGAAAGCTCACAGCTTTCCCAATCAATCACAGGAAGCTCGTTGCTGTCGGGAGCCCATTGAAGACCTTCTTGAGCCTGGCGCAGACGTTTGAGTTGCATCGTTAGTTGACCTTTGCGGACTTCATTGTCAGGGAACGTCTTCGCAGAAGTTATCAGTCAATAATCTCTAATGGAGAATCAAACCATCCACCTTCAGGTGAGAAGCCAAGCCCAATTTCTGTGCTGTCCAAATGAACCACTTGGTAGGATCGTATTGATACCACTTGATAGCATTTCTGTAATCCATGGGGAATTGGTGATGGAAGTTGTGGTAACCCTCGCCTATCGTCGCAAAAGCTGTGATCATATGGTCTCGTGGGGTGTGCTTGTCATCAAAGGGACTTTCCCCAAGCCAGTGAGCTAGTGAATTGACGCAGAAAGTCGACTATCATATCGAATAAGACAGAGAAAACCAGTTCGAAATGAGAGCACGTACATGATGGACAAATACTAAACGAGCGGCGGCGGCAAAGAAGTAACCACCTCGGTAGTCGCCCCAGAACAAGCCAGGAATCATAGTAGGGACGGCAAAACCCATAACAAGAATGAGTGTAGGGTACCATCGATGTTGCCACCTTATGACCTCGTTTTTACTTAGGTCGCTCACATCGGCAACACCGGGCTTACGACGGGGCTTAATGAGCATCCAGCCGAGATGGGAATACCAGAAGCCTTTATGGGCATTGTAGGGATCCAAGTCAGTATCCGTGTAGCGGTGGTGAGCACGATGACCACGGGACCACCACTTGATTGAGCCTTCCACAGCCCCAGCTCCAGCGATTGCCAAAAAGTACTGCAAAGGCTTGGAAGCGTTATAGGACCTATGAGCCCACAAGCGATGATACCCAGCAGTGATGCCTGACATACGTGTTAATAAAGGTGAAGTGAATGAAGCCAGAATGATAACACACCGAGCCCCGTGAAAAAATAGTAGAAGATTGAGAAGACAAGAGTCTCCCAACGCAGCCGAACTGTACACAAACCGTATACGGTAAGAAGGGGAGGAATCGTAAGAATCGAAACGTTCAGCCAGTTGAGCTCATTGAGGAGGTTATCCCATTGGACAGGAGGCAAAGCCTTTTGGTTTTTAAGAGCCCACGAAACGTAGTTGTCGGGAATGTTGGCGTCTGCTGGTTCTTCTAGGACCTTTTCTTGTCTATAAGGCAAGGACGTTGCGTTCTGGAAAGACTGTTCAACCATTCCAGGTGGAGGAATGGAAGACATTTTCGAATAAAAAAGAGACGAGAGAAGAAGAGGGAACAAAAGATTGTTTTTAAGGCAAATTAACTTAAATACTTTTCCGTTGGGGATTCCTTGCCCCAACGTACCGTCGTCACACGGCGCGGGTCGCGTTACACATGGGTGTTCGATCCCGATCATAATGCGCGTGCACCTGATTACTTCACTCTGAGGTCGTTGTCTAGGAGTAGTCGTTGTCGTCGTCGAATCCATTGAGTCGGAGGCAAAATTTCAAAGTCGATCGTTCAAATGCAGTCACGTCTTTCCTCGACCGTGCACAAAGGATCTGCTTTCGAACAGCGCGCACTTGACCTTCTACAACGCAATTTGTCCATGTCCCTCCGTCGTGTTGGCGGTCGTTCGGACGGGGGCATCGACCTGCAAGGCTGGTGGTGGCTTCCGCTCAATCTCAGGATAGGCTCGCCTGCGATAAACGATAGGAACCGTATTCGCGTTGTTGGGCAATGCAAAGCAGAAAGAAAGAAGATTGGTCCAAAGTACATAAGGGAGATGGAGGGAGTCTTGCAAAGGTTTCTTACTCGAGATCTGGAAGATCATAATCCTTCCGTGGCTTTATTCATCTCAGAATCGCCTTTCTCGAAAGAAACCCTTCTCCGAGCTCATTCATCGACCATTCCATTTTTTTTGCTGCATCTACCTCCTCATCATACCTCAGAACGTGAGGCGGAGGCCGCGCAGAAGTCTCCAGAGATCGGGTCCATAATCTGGAATCCAGCCTTGGCAGGTGCAAATGGTATACTTGGCGGGCAAGTAGAAGCTCGTTGGGAACATTCAGCTGAAGGAACACAATCTGGACGGCTTGGGTTATGGCTTCAGGGTCATCGAATCCCCAGTTGGACTCCTGATGATGGTTGAAACAGGAGGAATCATCGAATGCGGTCTATATGCCTTCCCTCCCTTGTCGCAACTCATTGTTGTGGTGTTACAGAAGTCTTGCGAATCATGGACATTTAAAAGATTACTGAGCCCCAAGGCTGAAATGATCAGAACGGACGGATCGTGTTCAGTTCGAGATACAAATAACAATGCTCTGTAGGGCGAAGATAATCATTCTATGTGGATATTCTATTCTGGGATATTCTGTTCCAAGTCGATGAACAGCTTATTCCATAACACACAATATGCTACGCCGTCAATGTTTTGATTCCTTCTCGGCATCCACGATGAACTGTTTTATACTGGCCATCCTATTGTTAGTTCGGGTCTCCCATTCTTGAGTAATATACGGGCTATGTCAACTCACAAATCTTCCTCCTCCCTGATGTAGCATAAAGCATAAAGGAAAGCGATTCTGTAGATATGGTGAACTCACTTGGATGAAGCACCCAATTTAACACTGTCTTTAACCTGCTCCACAGTCATTGGTTTCGTTTCTTTGGAGCCTCCTGAAAGACTCTTGGTAAGAGCAACGGTTCCAAAGAGAACGCCTAGGGTAAGATACTCTGTTTTGACGGCGCGGCCAAGGATAACGCTTGAAAGGAAAACGAAGATCAATACCGGACAATTCCCTGAAGCGTTCGGAACACACTATGACATTATTGAGGGATGAAGAAATGAGCTTTAAACTTGACACGACGAAGAGAGTTGGGTTGTCCGGATGTTGCCGGAGCTCGCGACTTCACCTCAATCTTTAATTTGTCAGTTTGCTGCCTGGTTTTCGATTTTTTTTCTCTTGTAGAGTGATCCTGGACGGTTTTTATCACACATTTTTCTCCGTAATTCATGTTACTATGAATTAAACCGGAAAAAAAATCGTCGTCCACATCTGAGCTGTGACCTGCCCTTGTAACCTGTTACATGTGACAACAACTTGGAATTCGGGTTCAGTTCAACTACCAAGCTAATGAATGTTGAACGTGACCGTAGTACGGCCACACAACACCAAGTATTCGGCTATTAATTGTGCGCGGACGCTCACCAAAATCTCTGTCCCTTGATTAATTTTCTTAATTGAAAGGCAAGTTCACCACCTTTTCACTACTACCAGGACACCGAACACTAAGTCAAGCCCACAGTTCATTCATTACACATTCCTTTTGATAGTGTATCGTAATACAATGTCATCAGCCCAACCAGCTACAAAACGCTTCTCTGCACCACGTCCTTTGCAATTGTCAAACTCAAATTCCGAACCGCAATCTCAGACTTCTTCGGCCCCTGCGACCCCAGACTCTCCTGCTTCAACCTCTTTACTCACACGCAAACACTCTAGACGCCAAGGCTCCATCGCATACCTCGCACATGACAGTTGTCCTCGTTACGACCTTCGGTCACCAATACAACTTTCACATGTACAACGAACACATTCAATGGATTCCAAGGCCGATAGCCCTTCCATTGTCAATGCCCATAGAAAAAGTGCAGGATCAATAACAGAGCCTGGGCGCTCTGCATTGACTTTTACTGACAAGTATATTGGTTCCTCTCACTTGGTTCCTTCTATGTTGATAAGTCCATACCAGACACGCCGATTTACTGAGATTCATCGCCCAGAAGGAATCCAAATGCATGGAACTCCGGTCACAACTAGCTATCCATGAATCCGAGTTAATGCAACTAAAGCGAAAGTGGGAAAAAATTGTGAACAGGGGCTTCGATCGTGCTGTTGGCGTAAGTGGAAGCGGCACTTCACTTCCACATACCCCTGGCGTTCCTGGAGGACAAGTTTTGGGCGGCATTAAAGAAGGCGTTGAGCGACTTCTAGCAGCTGGTCTAGGAGAGCTGGTTACAACGCCTACTATTCAGCCAGTCGGTACCAATACGACAAAGACACATTCCACGCAGCAATCTACTTCCTCTGTTGCTACGAGTAGCAGTGTTAGCACGCGCTTTTCTCAGTCCTCCACGAATTCGTCTGCTATAGAGGATGACCTTCCGTTGGAATCGCCTAAGGAAGGGGGGCACGAGGTACAAGTTTTAATAGCAGGGGATGCAGAACCCACCCCGACCGTCAGCCCAAACCCTGCGGTAGAAATAGTGGACATGGCAGAGGTTCCCAACCTGGAACAAGAGAAGTCTGCGAAGATGTACAGACGAAGATCACGTGACGCCACTCCATGCACAGACGGAAAAATTACAGCAAGCCCTGATAATAACCGGACCGCGAAGATAACATCGTCTTCATTATCATCGATCCCCGGTCTGGGATCGTTACCTCCCGGAAGTCCCTCTTGGGTCATAGGGACGGTAGGGAAAAAATGGGAAGAACTTCAAAGAACTGAGACGTGAGTTTCGGTAGCCGTAGATGCTTCTATGATATTGACTTCTGACTCCAGCTTTGCGAAGAACCAAAAACGAGCTTCGTTGCTCATTTCTGATGTGTCGCAATCGTTCTTGAATGCATGGTCTTCACCAACGACTTCCCCTTCAGCATCGATATCTAGAAATCCCTCGATTATCTCCCAACCGTATCCATCCTCAGTATCTCCTGGATCGCTGAGTACTTCTTCGTTGCTGGATGATGACGGGGATTTGCAAGGAGGCATGGGAACGGTCCTGACTCCGGACTTCAAATTAGCCTCTCCGGTAAGTAAGAAGCCGGCCATGCTAGACGTATCGAAAACACAAACACAGGAAGATGATGACGAATGGAACTGGTGAATATTACTAATCACAGGAGAGGGAATAAATCTATTTCATAGTTTTACGTCTGATAAGTGGCATAGGGCATATTGTACCTCTACAGCATTCATTTAGTCAATAAGTCAGTACTGTGTACATCACGTTGATAATCGGAAGGATTTCCCCACACCGAATTCAATCGCTTCGTCGTTATTGGTCTCGCTTGAAGTCTCATCAACGAAGCCCCAAACGTGTCGTCCTCGTTTTCTTGTAGACAGGGTATATGCAGTGTACTATATGCTATCTGATCATCTCCCGGGGCAGGTTGCCTATCTAGACCATACCAGACGGTGTGCATTCTCGGTTTCCAGCAGCTTGAAATTCCTCATCAGTCGAGTCTCGTGTTTACCTTATGCTGTGTCTTGCCACATATTGCACAAACATACGTCTGTTAGTTGGTTCCACACTATCTTCGGGCCCTTTCTGACTTTCTCATCATTCATATAGCGTCCTCGTCTACTTAATCCGTTTTTCACCGAAAGCGGAAACACAAAGGCTTGAAAATTTCCACAAGAGAGCTTGACCCAGTCTACCCTTTGTTTGCTTCCGTTGAACACAGTTCTTGAAGTCGAGACTTCTGCGTTCGCCCCTCTGCGTTATCAATTCCATCGACCCTTCCTTAATTTGCCACAGTTGTGAATCGATTTTCTTTGTTCTTTGTGTATCTGCCGCTCAAATTCAGCTTATCATCCGTCTTTCTGGCCCTTCTGTCTCCGTCTTACCGGCATCATGTCATCGTCCCAAGGACAAGCAACGTGGCGAGCCATGAGAAGCAGCAGTGGCCAAACTTCTGCAAGCCAGAGTCATCAAATCCAGCCCCCTGCACCTCCACAACCCCCACCAGCACCAGCATCAGCACCTCCTGCTGCCGCAGTTCCTTTTCCTCCAGGATATCCAAATGCACCACCAGTTCAACAGCTACCTCCAGGCATCAATCAGCAACAGTGGAACCAAGGTTATTGGCGCTTCGATCCGAAACCCGGATGGACTTCCGCTAGTGCTCAAGCGGCCTCAGCCCCTGCCGCATACAACCCAGGCCTCGTCAACAACAACCGCGGACAATCGCAACCACCACCACCTGCATGGATGCCTCATCCTCACTGGCAGTTCCCTGCTGATTTCAACCCCTACAAACGTGTTCCAAAACCGCCAGATCCCAGCTACTGGGCCACAGAATTGTTGGATAATCCATTAGGCTTGGAGAACATGCATATAACGTGCGTCACATCTGTCTGTCTACCGTATTCGTTCCTTACATAAGTTGCAAAACAGAAAGCAGTTCATCGAGGAACACAATGGCCACACAATGCAAACGCCATGGGTCTGGACTTCATCAAGTCTGCCAGAAGGAGAGTCACCTAGTGAAGCTACGGACACCCAGGATAACAACGGAGCGAGATCTCGGCATCGACTCACCTCTGCGTCGGAACAAGCTGAGCAACGCCGATCGCGCGATCCC
>QGOD01000094.1:39367-54840 GCA_003313065.1 Sarcodon sp. MG97
CAACTCAGTCTCAGCGAACTCCTCCTCAACCCTCTGTTACTCCTGAGCGTCATTCTTCCCTTTCCCGAAGACATACCTATGATCATACACCCCCCGGGGCTCCGCCGCTCTCGTCGTCGAAGCGGGAGTCTAGTGCGTCCCAGGATGATCTTTCGGGACGACGGCTTCGAAGTTCGCCTGAGCAAAACTCAGACAGTACCAGAGGCGATGGAGGCATAGAGGCTTTTTCTAGACGAAAAGAGCTACACCCTACCTTTTCGCCGGCGATCGTCAGGACGCCCAAATACTATTCTGAAAGAGCCATCACGCCGGTGTCGACTCCAACGCGTCCTGCATCTAACTCATCCGTACGCCGTTCATCTGAGCCCACATTACAGAGCTCGCAGAGTCGCCCCGCGATCCCTCCCCCACTGGTACATTATCTGACGGAAAGTGCAGCAGGCGTACTTAGCCCGCTGATAGGTGCCACCCCTCGACCGAGCTCAACTTCAATCCCTGGTGAAAAGACTTATAAAGAGCCAACGTCTTCACCGGTCGATTCTGGATCCCAACATCGTTCTCATCTTCAATCCACAATCCATTCATCTTCTCACTCCCATCACTCACGAGCAGTTTCGCGTAGTCATACATACCCTACGTTAGATCCTGTTTCTGAAGACCCATTCTCTGGGACACCTCGGGATGTGCAGAGTGCGAGAAACTTCCCTTTGACCAGCTCCCGTAAATCAGAAAATGAATCTATGAACTCACGCACGTTGCCTCGGAACTATACATTCCCTGGTACATCATCAACAGGTCGTGCTCCGTCCCCCACACGTAACGCCACGCCGTCCGGACCATCATCCCGAGCCCCATCCCGACCGTCGTCCAGACCATCATCTCGACCTCAATCCCCTTCTAATAGCAGTCTCATTCTACCCCCTCCTCCAGAATTTCTGGCTCGGATGCAGGAAAACCATCCTAATGCTGTCCCTGCTCCAATTCAAGTACGAAAGGGATACTGGAATCGTAGAGGTGATCATTTAACAGAGAGTGGTTATATAGTGTATGTTCCAGAGGACAAGGCCTTCCCGTCGGACTTGATTCATTATCCGGTTGAAGAATTCATGAATCCTGACGGCGAAAAAATTCAATATACTTCCCAGGAGGAGCTTTTGGATTCATTGCCACGGTTTGGTAAACCGCCCCGCCAACCATATGAATCTGTGAGTCGCATCTTCCCCGCACCCAGTCACCTTAGTGAATACTTACACAATTTGGCAGTTTGTGCAATATGAACGTCGATGGCGTCCATTGAACCCGATCACGCCTCCTTGAACTTGTTACTTGATCCTTGAACAGATTGTGTCTATGCTCGATATCTATTAGGAACAGTATCATTTTTTGACTCCTTTTGTTCCATGCCTACTTTTCTTTTATCCCCTCCTTGACTATAGCGTACGTACACTTTGCATAATTCTTTGCCACCATTTCTCCACGACTTTGAATAATCATATGTTCCCATCGTAAAGTTCTGGTTGCCAGCTTGGCCAGAAAAAAATGCCACGAAGGAACATTTCTAGTGCTTAGGGATAACAACTTGTCCAGAAGAGACGAGACGATCCACACAGAATACAGAAAGCCTGACGAGAGAAGCCCAACACCAGAAAACAAGTTACGTAATGGTTTAGTCAGCAGGATGCCTTAGAAGTCGATCAGGTATTCGTGAGACGCGCGGGCGAAAGCGAGAACGTGTATGCAGAATATGTTGAGTGCCTGGATAATATGCATGTTGGGGTGAGGTGGTTAAGTCAATTGGTGTCGCAGAGGCATATTTGCTACACAATTATGGGGTCAACTCGCGCCTAGAACATTTACGGAATAGTACCTTGATGGAGTCGCCCTATTATTGTGTAAAAACAATTTCCTAGACGAAAAGAATATTGCGCTCTGCTTATGGCGTAAGATATATGCAAACGTAATAGTCCTGCATGCACAACTTACTATCATTACTGAAAAGATGATATGCAACACGCCTCCAAACAAACGCACTATAACCGCTATTACACGAAACATGGGATACTGGAACAAATCATTTAGATAATAAAAGTCGACTACAAAAGGCAAAGTCAGTGTTTGACCCTTCAAAAAGCCCTGCGCTCACCCTTGAAGATGGCGCTGATCGTATTGAGCAAAACAGGGCCTGGTAACCAATAACTTGATGCACTATTGGCCATTAAATTTTCTCGTATGGCAACTGCAGTGTCGTTGATACTTTCCAATTCCAAGCGAGCCGTAGTGGTTAGCTGTGTGACAGTAGTCACAAGATCTTCTGCACTGTGAGCTGCGGCAAGCTGGGCGTGCTGTGTGATGAGAGCTAATTCGGACTGGACGTGCAACAAGTCGGTGAGGTGGTTCACATGATTTAAAACCTGTGTTAAGGACTTGCTTATTTTCATCAGCGGTCACTGTTCTGCTGTCAGGAAATGCAACACGCACTTCATAGATGATAATCATGTCAGCACCGATTGCAACCTGTGCGTCCTTGACCGCATCCTAAATGAGAATTATGATCAGTATCTGAGACTCCTGAGCGATGCGGTGTCCAACCGTCAAATCCGTGATATCCCGATTGTGCTCGAGAAACGCGTGGATTGTATCGTTTAGATGATGCAAGAAGGCCGCCTCCAAAGAAGCACCAAGGGACGTTAAAGAACGCTCGTGCTGAAACAGTTATCAGCCATATGTCCACAAGATATAATTGAGTCGCGGACCAAGGTAAGCATATGGTCAACTCCCGACTGAACCTAGTCAGATTGGATCAGATGAGTTAATGGATGATGCAGTTGAGGGCACACCTTCAGGCTGACGATCGAATGATCTTCATCGCTCTTTTTGTAAACATCGGATATCATGCTCATGAACTTATCCATCGTCTAGACAACGTGGATCAACGTCAGTATACGCCGAGATCTCAAAAGAAACAGCTGCCTTTTGTAGATGGCCATGCAAAACGATTGTCGCGTCAGAGGCTATGGTATTGATGCTTGTCGAGGATTCCTGCAAACGAGTGAGAAGATCACCCATAACCTAGGAGATGTGTTAATACATGCGCAGGTGCTGTTGCAGTAAATCATATGAATGGACCTCAAGAGATATTTTCATCTGCTGATTATCTTCACTTGACCTCCGCTCCCGATCCATCATCAAGTGAAGAAGAGCGACCTTCTCAAGCGTGATATTGTTATATATTGCCTTGGCGGTATCTAAATATAAACCAGGTTTAATATTGCAAACCATGTGTGACGGACGGATATTACTGACCGACGTCATGCCAACGTTGGAAAGCGAAGCACAGTTGAGCTTGTAATTTGGGCGGTCAGATAATTACTCAAATCTCAGAGACCGGGCATAATCGTACGACGCACTTGTTTCCCGCAAGTAACCAGAGTAACTGGACCAAAATTGTGCACTTCGTGAGAGAGCTCTATCGTAAGAGCGTGATCAACGTCCGTGCAGACCGGGCTGACAGAATTAAACAGAGATCCGGCTTACTCTACACAATCACGTGTACCCTGAAGAGTATCAGAAAACTCGTGAACGAAAGGGCGGCATTCCATAGGGGGTGAGTGATTTCTTGCTGTTGCGAGCTCGCACAGCGTCATTGAGATAGCGACTGTTGTTTCATCATGATTATCCGGAAGTGAAGGAGAAAAAACGAGGCAGACGCACTCCTAACCCTCATGTCTTCATCCAATTCTAATCTCGAACATTGGGCGCGCATATAACCAGCGGCACGGCGAAAGCACTCCGGCTTACGTGGGTACAATTCCGATGAACCTAAGATTGTACATATGTAAAGCATACATCAATGTCAGAGGAAGTCGACCCACTTGGATTGAGGAAAAGAGCATCCAGGACTTCTTGGTTCAACGAATGATCTTGTTCCAATATTTGCTGTAGAAGTAGCCTTTATTTTTGTAAGGGAGAAGAAAAACCTACGAGCATCGTTTATAAGTTCGGACAAAACAGAAGGAGGCTTTTGCGTGGGTTTTGACCAATAAGACGCGGAAACCAGGGAGAGAAGCGCGAGAAGGAAGAGCATCGGCTCCCAGCGCCGACTGCAGCAGTGGTGGAAGAAGAACGACCTCAGGTTCGATCACGGTAAGCTCGATAACGAGAACGGCTCAAACACGGCTTTCCAAACAAACCACTCACCACTTCCTATATGCTGACCACCCGAGCTACCCGTGTCCTCCCCTTCCTTCTCCTTCCCACTCTCGACAATGGTCCTAGTCGTCCACCACCTCAATGACTCTCGTTCTCAACGTGTCTTATGGCTCTTGGTCTGTCCTTGTCTACATCCTTCACTTCGTGCCATGTATATATATTTCAACAGGAAGAGCTCGAGATCCCCTACGAAATCAAGACCTATAAGCGTGCCAATGACATGCAAGCTCCTCCAGAACTGAAAGCCGTTCATCCAACCGCTACCGCTCCGATTGTCACCGACGGGGATATCATCCTTGCAGAAAGTGGAGCAATTATTGGCGCGTTTTCACCTTCTCTTTAACAAAGCTCTGACTCATGTGCACCTTTACATGGTCAAATAGAGTATATCCTTCGAAAATACAACACCCACGACATTCAACTATCAGAAATCGGTCAAGTCCACAATTCCTATTGTATGTCGCGCATTACCATCATACAATTCCTAAATACCAACATATAACACATCTCCCTCTCAGTCACTCACTATGCTGAAGGATCCTTGATGCCTCTTCTAATCAACAAATACATATTCACAATCGTCCCTGAACAGGCACCATTTATTCTCAGACCATTTCTCACAGTGATTTTCACCGCCATGGTCAATAAAATGATCACGCCACGTATTAAGGTTCACGCGGATTTCGTAAGCCTCATTTTTTTTTGTTTCATGCTCATTTACGCATGGTCTATTGTTTCAAGATTGAATCACACCTAGAAAAAATAGGTGACTGGTTTGCTGGAGGGGATGGACCCACAGCTGCAGATTACATGATGATTTTCCCCCTGGAAGCTTGGGCAAAACAAGATTCAACGCTCTTGGGGCCTCATTCAAGGGAATACGTCAAACGCATTCACGCTCGGTATGTGCAGCACGTCCTTTACTTGAAAATCAGTGTTTTATAAACCTACTATAAAGCCCGGCGTATCAGCGTGTGAGTGTCTTTAAAGCTCCTTGAATAAAATGTTTTACTGATTGTTCCTCACTTACTACTAGTCAATCGAGAAAGGCGGTCCATATGCTTATGCTTGATCAATGTTTGGAGCACGGAAACAAGCATTATTTGCTCTCATCATTCTATCTATATTATTACTATTAGTGTGTGTCTAGTGCAACAACGGGTGACTCGTAATCTATAGTTTATCAATACATCGGAGGAGACTGGATGCAACGAGGGGTACTATGAAACAGTATGTGTGATGGTGGTCCAATGGTGTCGTGAATGGTTGAAACGCAAAAATATAAGGTGATATAATGTACTAGAAGATGAATCAGACTCATGACCGTGGCCAAGAGACAAGCAGAAAGAAGGAAAAAATACAGCAGGAAAAATTACGAAGTCGTGAGAGTGCAGGAGGGGGCGTTCATGTTGAAGAAGGAAAGTACTGAAAAGATCACAAAGATTTCTTTTCATCGTGCTTTTTTTTTGAAACCCCAGTTCGAGCACGTGACTCCCAATATTCCGGCCCGTCGTCACGGCCGATCCAACGACTCGTATCCGGATCGATCTCGAAGTCGCCGTCCTTGTAATTATACCGCCGTTCCAACAGCGCCAGTAGTGGATTCCGCAATTCAGGGTCCATGCGAACTTTCCCTTCAGGAAAGTAACTACCGACGTTCTGTCGAGATAGACTCTCTTCGAACAGTGCTTGCTCGTACGTGCACCCGCAATTAAGTTTGCCTTCTGGAGCCTGGCGTGCTGCATATCTTCTACGTTCCCTTCGTGAATCATGCCAAGCACACAAAGCATTCCCTGCTCGATTGGCCTTGCAGAGATACGCAACACGTGCTTTCGTGCGAGCTTCCCACGACTCCGGAGTAACCAGCATGCCTGAATCCGTCGGAAAAGGAACGGGAAGGCCACTAGGATAAATCGTAGAAGAGGAACCAGTCGCAGTCTGCAGCTCACGTATTCGCTTGCTGGCTGCCTCTTTTTCCATGTCGAGTCTACGGATTCTGTCGCGAAGAGCACATATCTCGTCATCAGGACTACGAAGGTGAGCTCTGCTGTCTCCTGCTGAAACGGGTGCGGAAGACGTAGCGCTATGATTGGTCATGGAAGTAGGAGCAGCATTGGGTCGTGTAGCGCCGTAAGCATTCTTGGGAGTGGAATAATGGAAACTACTAGAATATGGTTGAGATACGAAACCGGACGACTCCGAATATGAAGCTTGATTATAATGTGTATATGGTAAGTTGTATGTTCCGGGAGACCCGATGGAAGAAACGGACGCCTCAGGCGAAGGAAAGTAGGACATCGGATTTGGTTGCATGGCCATGCCGCCTGGCAATATCAGACCACCACTGGTACTAGCGGCTTCGAGTTCCCAATCTATGTTGTGCTGTGACGCATCACTTGATGGGGACGAACGTGATGATATGGCGGTGTCCCCCATCGCTCCGGTCAAACTTGAACTTGACAGACTTGGAACAGTCGATGGAGATCTTATATCTGTGCGATTACCATGACGACGGAACAATTCATCCTACCGTCAAATTGTTAGCTTGTTGGAAATTAAATCGAGTTGAAACTTGCCTGTGCGAGGTAGTACGGTTGCTGCTGCTGCAGGATATTGGAGGATCTTCTTGTTTCTCGTGAATCCTCTGCGTACTCTTGTTCCGTCTTTACGGTAGAAGGGGACCAGGGTCCATAGGGCTGACCAGACATCTCGATATAAATACTGGGGTGTCTACGCTGACGTTGTCCGGAACTGTCACGCGGAATAAAATAAGGAAATTTAGCTCGTTTGCCACGAGAGGGAGTAGTAATGGGTGAGTGGATAGAGAGCCTAGTGGAATCCCGCGCCGGGAACGGGAGAGAGGGAGTGTTTAAATTAGAGATCGTTATCGGAGAAGGAGAGGAGGCAGGGGGCAACCAGGACCGTGAATCAGAAGAAGACTGCGAGTCAAAAGGAGTCTGTTCGGTTTTGATGCAGGACGATGGCAGTGAGTCGGTATTAGAAGGGGTATTGAATGGGACGAAGTCCTGCATAGAAGAAAGCTGGGGGAGGATTATCCGTCTTAAAACTAGTTCACAAGGCGCCGATATAAGATCGCTGGAAGTATCAAGTATCCGTGTGGATGAATATCATCGTCGTGAATGGTTACGACCTGTCCCCAACCATGCAGAGAGACTGAAAGCAATAGTCTCGGAACAGAAGGCTATGTTAGAACAATCAAGCAAGCACTGCTTTCCTAATATAGTAACCGGCATCGGTCAACTATGGCATCACCGATTCGGTATCGGGCGAGGGTGGCAAGTGATCTGCAGAAATTCCTGATCGACAAGCATCGTTGTGACAACTCGATCGCAATACAAACTCTAAATAAAGTTGTTACACCTTCAATATATTTCTTCGCTGGATATGCATCAAGTGAATGCCCGATATACACCGCTCAGGATTTTCACATAACCGCTCTGAGTCGACGCCAAAATAACACACACCCATTACCATTCGCCTTGTGATTCTCATCAACGTGCAATATCAATCTTCTCCCGTCACTTGTGACTCGCCGGTCAAATGCGGACCCGCCCGACCATACTGCAAATATTGATCATACGGTACAAAGGAGGTGCAGCTTATGCCCTACGGAATCCTCCACATTGCAATACCACTTCGTTCTTTATCGACCTCTTTCTTGACCTCTCTGCTTTCACCACTCCGAACCGCCCCGACAATCATCAGCGTCAGAGCTTGCCTGATAGCGCTCCTTTTGACTCTTGAGCTCTCCGCGCTCATCTGGTCATCGCCTCCTTCCCCTGTCTTTTCGGCCTTTGACTCAACTGCTTTCTTGATCACAACCCTCTCATAATCTACACAGAATTCCAAATACTCTGACAGGATATTGACAATACCCCAGATCCCACCCTTCTCGCCTTCGCCTTTCTTAACATCAATCTTCCACAATTGCTCTAGCGTTAAGCCATCCCATGATACAAGCGGCGCGCCAATCTTGACAGGAACAACTATTGCCGGAACTCCATTCAGAAGTTGATAGTGAAGCACGCTCTCTGATGGTCTCGCGGATGTGGTCCAAAACGTCCGATGAGGTTTCAGACCTACCAGAACAATCACCATTCTGCGTGGTACAGGTTGTCCATCTGTCAGAGAAGGATCTTGCTTGCCATGGTCTGTTAAAGACTCGTGCCGGTGGAAAACTTTAGACAATGTAGATTTCGACGGTGTAGGTGACGGCGCCTGCGATGATCGGACTTGAGGACAGAATGAGATCAGAGATGCCGACTCGTTCAGGAGAGTCTCCCCGATCCTATAATCCCCTTTTGATAGAACTTGAATAGGGTTCCCCTGCAATGTACAAATCAACAATAATTACCTGACAGGAAAGGTCCGTGACAAAAAATAACATCAGGCTTCATCGTCCGCGGAATAATCGGTCGTCTGCCACTGGCAAACAAGTACGGTGAAAACCATCCTTTCTCTACCGCTAGATAGTCCTTTACGGATGAAAATAACGACGGATCCCTTTTAAAGAAAGCACATGGTTGAGTACATGCTCGAGTATAGGATCAACCGTGACCAGTGCACTGACCGGTGCAGACTGCTTCTAAAGAAACCAAGGGCGGCATCCTCGACGGTGTGATGGTACCTCAGCGTGATCAAGAGGGATTTAACTCCGGTCGTCTCTAATCGAGAATCATAAGCCGGAAGAATGGGGTCGACCGTTTTCTCGAAGATCAGATCGTCCAGGATCTTTGAGCTGAGATCGAACCCGACGTGAAGGCCTCCCTCCACCAATATCGAGTCACCGAGTGAGCTGACTAGAACATCGGACACCGGGCCCATGATCGGGGCAGCGACCGCGGCCATACCACCCTAAAAAAAAAAGGAGAATCGATCCATCAATACAACGAGAGAGGCGATCATGCGCGAAGATGGATTTACGCAAACTACTACAACGGTAAATCAGATAAGCAAACCCACTCACTGTCGCTGTAACTGCAGCATGCAAGGCCAAGTCACGAAAACGGATGCAAGGCAACAAGAGTGGAGACGAGTCACCCCACTGAATGGGGTCAGGTGGGCAGGTTCAGTTAAGATGAGGCGACATCACGATACGGATACATTCACTGACCGGTGACAAACACACGACGCTGGTGCCAGCCGCCCGAAACGATTCGTACGAGGACATGATAATCCTACCGGCCAGAGACTTGCCACAAGTAAGTACACTATATGGGATGGTCAAGAACGACATACGCCGACTAGTTTTCTGACGATCCATGGTGCAGATTTCTCCTCCTCAGAATGGGAGACTGTAGATGGGTCTATGGGACTGAGAGCAGATACCGCATCTGTGCTCTTCGCAGGGGATTCAGATGCCTGCAAAGAGGCCATTTTGGATCAACCGGGACGTGGACAGATCTGGCCCTAGCCTGAGTAAGACTGGGAGATTCCGAATCATGATGGGACCGGTCGGTTGTTTATGATCAGGCTGCAAGTGTTTACGGGGCGTTATATTTCGGCTCCGCGTCACATGCGAGAGAAGACGAATGATAACCACAAGAATTCCATACTGTATACTACCGAGTCGTGTCAACTTTTTACAACAGTCCTGTCGGTATCGATGCACATGTCTAGCGAAATCTTCCCAATATACAATCAATTTCCTTGGTGGTTCGACGTCGCGCCATAGCTGTAGTTCAGAACCGGCGGAGCATGTTGTTGTATAGGTTCATAGCACCCATTCCCAACATCTGATGGGCGGTCAGCATATAAAAGGCCCCCGACGGACGTAGCAACAAACGTACAGTAGTATCCTCCCGCGCCGTAACGTTCCTCCGCATGCATTTGACGATAGATAAGCCAAAACGCATGCTAACAGAAATAGATCAGTAATCGAATATACGAGGAACGGTTCGCTCACAATATGTCCTGGAAGATAACCGAGCCTGAAACCAACACAGATAAGTCAAAGACAGCCCTTGCCGAATCACATTGAAAGACTTGCAGTGTTAGACAGATATTGATCAACAGATCACAACTACAGCCCGTAACGAATGCAGCTGCAGCTGGGGGGAATATGATAGCAACAAGGATAAGGAGAACGTCTGAAGCTTTGACCATTGTGAGTTTCTGGTGAGTGTGTCGTCGTTCAGCGAGTCAAGAGTGTTGGCAGGGAACAAGCCTTGTTATATTGGTTCATTGACAGTTCCATTCAACATGTGTCACATCACACTGTGCCGCAGCCAGGCATCATGATGTGGAGTTACATGTGAAGCGCAGCCAATTATATAACGTCCATACTATTGTAATAGAGCGTCTACACCTGCTTATGGACTGAATACTTTTATCCCAGGAGGCCGCCGCTCTTCAGATTCTTCAAAATGACAGAATCTTGAACTTTGGGCGAAAAAGTCAAGCTGTATATTGAAGGAAGAGGGATATGTGCATACCGTGACGTAAAATTGACGCAGTCTTGCTATCCTAGAACGAGGTTCAGGCCAGATACACAATCGAAACAAGTATAAATACTCACAGTTACGGAAGTAAAGTGAGAATAGAATGGTCGAGGTTTTGGTGACTTGTCTTTGTGTATTCCGCTAAACTTCTTTCGAAGATCTGATGTTTGAACCAGGTTAGTAAAGCAAGGGACAAATGTAAATATACACATACAACTACTCGCGGTGTCAAATTCATTAGGGCGGCTACCATAACTTACAATATACTTGGAAAATTGAACGCCGCTATTCAATTTGGCTTCCAGGATGTCGCATTTATTCAGGAATAGGACCAGCGGAGTCATAGATAGAAGAGGATTTGATACTATAGATGTCCAAAGATGTACTGAGTCTTCCTATAGGCCAATTAGTATGGGGTTCGAAGCAAACGGGCGATGAACGCACTAGTCGGTTGACATTAACATCCTCCGCCAATACTTGATCAAAGGCAGAAATTGGAGCTAGAAAGATGACTGCATTTACGTCGTCAAAGAAAGGTACCCAAGCCGCTATGAGAATTTCATATTAGCAATGGGCGGAAGCAAATCATCTCTATTACCTCGTAAACATCTAGCGCCACCAACATCGAATATTCTCCAATCTGAACCCATCGTAATCCCAGGCCCAAAGTTTTGTGGTCCGCTTGTGTTGTTACGATCCATGTTGAAGCGATATTCAGTCACACCTACGGTTTTCAGTCTTGCTCGAAGAATGTCATCTACAAACATTCAATAAATGACAAAGGGGTGAAGAGATTTCTATAGCCTGACCATTCGTAGGAATGTATCTTTCAGCAGTTACTCGACCTAGTTCATCGAGAAAGCTGATTATATAGTAAGCACTAGGTTGCTACCGTTGGTTTGACACTCACAAACCACTGAGCTCCTCGACTCGTACCTTTGCCAGCTTCAAAACAGCTCTGACAACGGCGTCGTTCCACAACTGAATCATGTCATCTCTACAAGCATACAAAACTCTTCCAGGGTCGTCTGGATCGTCCCAATCAATAGCATCTTCCTCATCTTGATCAGAGGTTTCGTTATACTTTTTCTTCTTGAAGCATGACTTCCAAGGGGTTCTCGAATTGACGGTAACCTCCCATTTTGTAGGCATGCTCGCTGAAGGAGCAAAATCTACAGTCTCACCCTGAATATACATGCTTGGATCCAAGGTCAATTTTCGGGCGAGCGCATCTTCTATCTGCAGAAGAGGCGAAAGCTTCATCTTCAACTTCAAGTGCTCTGAAGATAAAGGAGGATATTTGACGTCGGATTCAGGAGTATGGGAGAGTAGCTGTGATTCGGCAGCCTGAGCTCCGGATAACGTTTCAAGGATGAGTCGGATAGACCGGATGACGTTGAGCTGAATGACGGCGCGCCATGAAGGTAATTCGGCACGAAAAGCCTTATTGTTGATACTGTGAGCAGTAGCTGAAATTTTTTTCTAATATCATACCGCACCTTTGGTGAGTGCATAAGTTGGAAATCTGTCACATAGTGAGCAGGTGGGAATGAACGTAAGCACATTTTTCGCGCTTACTTTTCAGGGTCGTCGATTTGCCTTGTGTGGGCCATTGTAAACGAAAGACTAACGATCATTTGCAGCAACGGCACAGACGTACCTGATTCGCTTTGACCTGTACAGAGGAAGAATCAAGGCGTGAGCTGTCTTTTGCAAGGATGGAGAGGCAAGGGAACAGGCGAACCTAGAAGCAGAATCTTGACTGGCCTGGGGCCCTTTTTCTCAGCAGAGCGTTGCCTGTTGATTTCCTCGTCAATTGCCTCCGACCTCCTCCTGGCGTCGAGCTCCATCCTCAGCCTGTTTTCTCTGTCTTGGGGGGACTCGTTTGGCGGAGGAGCCATTGCCCGTGTGAGAGGATCATCGGTGGATATCCTTGAAGGCATCAAGGAAGACTAGAAAGAGAGAGGGAGGGAGAAGATCAAGACGAAGGGAGAGCGCGAAGACGAGTGCATGGCCGGATATAATACTACGAATCAGACCCAAGTGACACCAAAGTGAGGGTTTCACCATGGTACCAGAACACTGGAGTCAATTGCAGCACCGCGTTCCCTAGTCAATACACTTTGACCGAAGATCCGTACACGTGTTCTCTCTTTGCCATCCCTCTCCTCTCCTTTTCAAATCCCCGCCAGACTTGATCCCACAACCAGTCTCCCCCTCAGGCCCTCTCCAGTCTGTCCAGTATTGACGGTCTCATATATTACTCCCGTTGCTCTAGTCACTCGGCACCAATCAATCATCTTCTGGCTTCCAGACTCCCCTGAGCAGCGGCGTAATACAGCGGTTCTTCAAATGAACCTATTCCGAGTTAGCTTGCCTCCCTCCGACCAATATTCAAGTATCCCAGATCGAATTGCGCAACGTCGAACTGGAACCTCATCCCTCAGTCGGCCCTTGAATTTCCCAACTCCCAGCGCAGATTTGAACCTCGACCTACAGGTTACCCACGGTGTGGTAGTTACGACATGTTGCTATTCAATCAATTGCCTACTTGCGTCTGGTTTCCCTGCCATTTTTCAGTCTCCGATCATAGAAGCGTACCTCTCTTACGCAATTTCTTATGGACTTTGCCTGATAGTCATCGGCGGACATACTTCTCATAGCCGGCCGAGCTTCGTGCCGCGAACAGTATCTACTATCAAGCCCCACCTTCACATCCGTTGATGATGATGGTCCTGAATTGAACAGCAGAGGCTATAAAAGATCTTTATCTTCAGATAAAGAGAAACATCTTTTGCAATAATGATATTGTCCAAGTTATATTCGGGTCCGCTCGTAAAAGGTCCATTATCCATTTCATACAAAAATTTACCTCACACCAAAAGTGCGGCCCCAATTAGGACCCCAAATGTGAATGCAATCGCACTCCTCGATATAACGACTGCATCGTTGCTGCTCGGCTGGTTTGACGACGGAACCATTGATGCTGGTGGCGTGCTTGTCGAGGTTGGCGATGGGCTCGCTCCCGTCGTCGTATACGTAATCAGGCGCGAAACCTCAAAGTATGCGTTATCGTATTTCGGTGATCCAGGCCCTACCACGTTATCCTCGTAACATTTACCTGTTGGTCCTGTGTTCGCACATGTCCTGTTATATGTGGATGGAACACCCGCCCTATTTAATGTATAAATATTAACGATCTTCCATATATACAGAAAACAAACGTACCAATCACCACACAATGTTATATCGAAAATAAGGTGCTGTGCACCAAAAAACTCTGTAATATTGCATCCTGACGATGGGAAGCTTGCAGAAGGAGGACCCCATTGAGATATGTCTATCGCGGACGTGAGAGTAGACTGGTTGATTGATGCAGGGACGTTCGGTCTCTGCTGGACAGTCGCATTTAAGCAATTGAAAAATCACGAGACGTTAGGGTATTGTAACGCACACTCCAAAACCATATGCTAATGGACAACGTAATGATATCACATATTCGACGTCATGGAACGGAACTTGCACTCACTAGATACCAGTCTCACTGGGAAAACGGTATGGTTATTAGGTGTCCAAACCAAGAACAAAGAAAATTTTCAACTTACTCAAACTGAGTAGCCCATACTCCGCCACCTGCATTAGCAAATCCACTTCCATAACTATTGGGCGAAGTTTCTTGAACCACGCATCCAGATGGTAGGGAGCAGTCAATCGGCCCCGTTATCCCCTTTTGACCAGGCGGTGTAACATGCATACAACCAGGTGTTGTGTGGAGTGACATCTGATTATTAGTCTGCATATTGATTGCCTCTGTTGATTGGCCGTCAAAGACGTTCGTGATGCTGTGCTCTAATGGTACTCACCAAAGATGTCAAATTCTCCCTAAAAAGAATTCAGTGAATGACGATGAGCACAAAGAAGTCACAGGCATACCAACTGAGGCCACAGTGTCTGATTTCCGAGGGACCAGAAAGCGGGCCATAGCTTATCGTTAACTATGAGAGAGCTGCTCAAGCTTAAATGGCAAGAGAACAGACCGAACATCCGTATGGTACGTGTACCATATCAACGATCCATAAAGAGCCCACGCTATATGCGTCCAGAGTAGTTATCCGGATCTCGATATATATATAAAGATTATTCAACGGGTTACGAGGGCTTAGGATCATGACTCACACTATTCCGTTTATTGTTCAAAGCGACATTGGTAAAATTATCCACCCTAAGTATAACCCGACCAGCATCGTTCACATATGCCAAACGTTGGGAGTAAGCATCTTGCTGACTTGAGTACCAAGCATCGCCTTCAAATGTACAAGGGTGAATAAACGTCAAACCGCAGATATCGCCCGATCTTACGCACCGAAAGTCAGGTTGTCATAATTTCCGTACCAAGACCACAAATCATTGCCCGCCGCATCTTTAAAGAACGTATTCCCACTATAAGCTCGCAAAACGTCGTATGCGAGAACACTGGGTATCAAGAGAGGAATGAGGAGAGCGAGCATTCCAATCACTATCGCGTCGATTCAGCAGTGGAGTACCTTTTAAGCCCGGAGGGCAGTCTCGGGTACAAAGATAGCTTACGGAACAAGAACGACACTGGCAAAGACGGCGGCAAGCAGCTTATACACCATGCGTGCTTCATCACATGATCGCTGTCCAGGTGATGTTATCGGGTGTCGAAAACAAGTCAATTCAAGAGGCATGGAAGGCAAGCCCGGCGAGGCGCGTGCCAACCTAGGATGGGCATGGCGGCATAGAAATTATGTACGACCAGCGGTAAGTGAGCACCTCTCCTTG
>QGOD01000094.1:60653-94326 GCA_003313065.1 Sarcodon sp. MG97
GCATCTTTAGAAGACTTCGTTCTCGATACATAAAAACGACAACACGTCAGAGTAGGGGATGTAGCAGTCAAACTGCGACGAGCTAGAGGCAGGCAAGCGCGACGATAGACTTGAGTGAAGGACATTCAGTTGATCACGTGTACCACATTTGAAGTCTTGATGTAAACATTATCATGGAAAGTCGACAAGAATTTCCCTTTAAAAATAGTACACCTAACAACTCGAAACTATGCAGCTATTACAAATTTCAACCTGTTAGCAAGGCACTTCCTTTTGTACAGACCTGAATAAACGATGAATAACGAAGGTTACTGGGTGGCTAAGCTCGATTCTGTTATAGTCGCAGGTATTCTCCAGGTTATTACCAGCAATGCCTGCAAAGAGAACTACATCAGTCCGATCATGTCGAAGAAAGAACCTCCGCCAAATGGATAATTCCAACGCCCAGTCAGCTTTCCGTTCTTGGGACGCTACTCAAACGGTTCCATCGTTTGCACGAGTTTACCAGAGATAGTAGCTCCCCAGTGATCATAGAGGCGACCCTCTCCAGCTTTAAGTGTCATCCTTGGGTGGGCGTATCCAAAGGACAATAATATGGACTTGCCTGATCTTATACTACCATCGATTGATGGGGTATGAACAATCATGGTGTTTCGTGGTTTCAGGAGCCATGATATTGTTTGCGGTGTTACTTACGTCCTTGGTGAGGTTTGCAATGCCTTGATGCTCCAGATGGATGCTGGGAGTGGATATATAGCTTTGTGCCTTCTAGTGAAGCGAAACTTTCTGAAGTCGTCAGATCGCTTTAGGAGAAAACATAATTATCAGGTACAAAGGAACTTGAAGCCCAGTCATGTCTTCATGAAGGTCATTGATAAAATTCAACTGTCACGGTGGTAATGCTTATTAACACCATCTTGACATAGTCACGTAGTCACGGGTTCAAATTCAAATCTGAAGCCTTTCATTACTAGTTGGAATAAAAAGTATTTTTCATTACTCGTTTTTCTAGCTGCTGCAGACCACCATGTCAACACATACCAGACGCTGTTCCCACCTCTTACTCGATGACTTTATCACATCTGTTTATTCTCAAGTCTGGCGAGACTTCTACGATTCGGAAAGCATTTGGAGTCAGCATGTTATCGATTCACTCGCGGCTGCTTCAGCAGATTCAACCCAAAGTTATGAGGAAGACTATCAATTTGAGAACTTTCAGGCGTTATCCATCAATACTTCCCTCGAAGACATGGGGATCACTGTCGTAGATTTCAACGTGGATGGCTCAACGTCGTATTCAAGGATTGCTGGGGAAACAATCTCTATACGGAGCAAGGCTCGCTCTTCAGACGTGTACGAAAGTTACACGCCTTGCCCTCGAAACATCCACATCGGAGATGACTCCAACAACATGCGTTTCATTCCGCACGCCGATGAGTCCCATTTTCCATCAGAAGAATATATCGGGTTCTTCGAACACATCTCTTGGCAAAACGATGCTTTTCGTGATCCTGACGGTAGTCTTGTTTCTTTAAATTATGGATTCTCATGATACATCTAAATACAGTCGATTCGATCGAAATGGAAACTACAAACAAGCTTCATTTTGAATATGGCATACGCCTAGAAGATATCGATTCTACATACATTCTGGCAAATAAACTGCTCAACGGAACCGATAGATCCGGCCTTATACATAATGCAGGGCAACGGTTGGTCGAATGCCGTCGTCGTTTCAAAATCTGACAAGTGCATATTGCCAGAGATATTTTCCGCTGGCAAAGATCCACTTTGACGGAAGGTTTTCCCTTGCCACGTCCCCTTGTTCCAAACGCTTCCGACGTTGCGGCACGTCTACAAAGTTTGGCAAGCGAATTCTGCCCGAATTTGAATTGTATTGAACCATACTGTCTCGTGCACGGTATGCTAGGATGTTTTGAATATTAGCTTGGTCTTATCTGCATATATACAGTCAATCCTGCGCCGCCGCCACCAATAAACATTGCTCTCCCATGTTCTGATTCGAAGGAACATATCAGATGTCCATGCGGACTTGATTGTTTCACGTACCTTCTCGAAGGCGTTGAGGTTGGTCACGATGATTTTCCTATTCCGCAACCCTAACGTTCCATAGACTCAAGCAGTCAGTTGGAGCGAAGACGACTTCATAGATTTCGATTGTGTTCTCAACTTGATGCCAGACACTTCTCCTTGTGATCTAGCAATAATTTGCAAAAAACCATGCAGAGAAGTCAGTTCTTGTTTCGTTGACGGCGTTGACCCAATTTGTATCCGACATGTAGGTATATCTGCGACGAAAATCTGTAAAAGAGACCGAGCCAAGCAACGTTAACAGAAACCAGGCTTCTAGTGGCCGAAAAAAGCAGAACTTCCTCAGTGAGATCTTCCCTGTGTCAGTTTTCCGCGTTGGAGTAACATTTTTCAGTAAAAATGCCACAAAACCTTGACGAGTACAGTGCCTCTGTTTATACTTGAACGGTGCACTTTCTGAATCGACTAAAGCATCATTCTATGTGAACATGAAGGACTCTGTGACACAACCAAGTGCCCTTGTTTCAAAATTCAGGGTCATTGTGAACGCAACTGTGGTTGTTCACTATCATGTCCGTTTTTCCACACTTGGTTTTTGGTCTGACTGATTTAGAAAACAGGCCCAAGGAGGTGGCGTGGATGTCTTTGCTCTCAGCATAACAATCCATGTAGTAACGATCAGTGCGAATGCAAACTTGCCCAGCGAGAATGTGATCCAGAGCTCTGTTTGGGGTGCGATGCGAAGTGAGTATCCACCCATAAGTTGATGGTTCAATCTAAGATATTCTTCCAGAAGTGCGGTACTTGGACTTAATACGAAGTTTGATGCGCTCATGCAACCCCTAGACGTACGGCGCATTTGTAAGAATTGTGATGTACAACGTGGAAACTTCAAGGTGGGCCCAAAATCTTTAATCCACCCCGTATAGCTAAATTTTAGCTCATAGCCGCATGTGGTCTCACAAAGCAAGTGGGGGTTAGGCGTCTTCTTATCGTGCTCTGTGCGAGCAAATGATTTCATCGCAGGTCAATAGTCATCCTATGTTCGTCAAGCAAGATCACTTACAGTTTACCGAAGAATATGTCGGAGAGCTTGTTCGCTCGACGACCTACGACGAGAACCGACAGTTAGTGTTTTCCCCCAAGGCTTACTATATCTACTGATCCACTCCAAGGTTTTTGGCGGACTACCGTGGCCGCAATTATCTCTATGAACTCAACAAAGACGTTTGTATTGATGCTGTGTTCGCAGGGAATCACACTCGATTCATCAACCATTCAGATAAACCCAACTGCTATGCCCTAGGTGACCTTTCTCTCGCTTTGTATTATATCAACCTCTTAATTTATTCTCTCAGTCCTCATAGTCAACAGTGAATTTCGGATAGGAATATATGCCGGTAGCTTGCCTATGTTGTACGTCCAATTTAAAAGAAACTGATTTCCCCCGAGCTAGAAGCATGACTCCTGGAGCAGAACTCCTGCTTAACTATGGAAGTACATTCTTCGAAAGGCCCACACGGACTACGGTTACCGCTTCAAATCTCTACACATAAATCTTGATCTCTATTTCTTCAATTTCGCAATGATAGGACTCTCCTTTACATGACTCTCCTCCACCGTCCAACTTGGAGCAGTACCCGTACGATCAACAATTAGCCTGCTACCTTTTACCGGATAATGCACGACATCTAATAGCTTTCTACTTCCGCCCACAAGGTATACGAGTTCGGACTGTCCCGACTTCAGCGCATGCCCAGTTTTGGTTCCTGCTGGGAACCCTAAAAAATCACCGGTTCGTATTTCTTTCTCTCTTGTCATATCATCCTGATCCACTTCATGTATCAAGAGGCAAGCATCCTCGCTCGCTTTAATAATGTAAAACCATTCGTCCTCTCTGCTGTGCCAGTGGACCAGAGTACTGACGTTGTGCGGTGGTAGATGGCAGAGATGCACCCCGAGCTGGGTGATACCGCAAGGGTCACTGAGAGAGAGTTGGTGTCGATGTACGGATTCGTCTAATGGATGTGTTCGGATCTCCGGAGTATGATCTGAGGCGCGAAACAAATACGGCGGCAGTCTCGAAGGACGTGAAGTAGACAATGGGCGGTGGTGTGTTGGTTTCAGCATATTTAGAAAAGATGTACGCATTGTGATGTTTCTGTGCATCAAGGGGATAATGTTCTGCCGATTCTCTGACTGGTGGTTGTCCTTCGATGGGGAGTTGCCATTGAAGGAGTTGCTTAGTTGAGAAAGAATGGGAACTCGCTTCGCTCTCATAAGTTTACATACAACATCTGTTTGCCAAGCGTTCTGCCCAGGAGCGTTCTTCGCCGAACTCGGGGCATTCTAGATGTCAGAATTCCCTCCCAATATTGCACCACTCGATGACGGCTCTGGCTTATCGCATGAAAGCGTGCGCGATGCACCAGAACCTGCGCCCATAACTGAACAAGAGGTGGGAGAGTACAGAGAACAAGATCGCTACCTTCCCGTACGTCTCAGCCATGTCTTCCCGCTCTTGCTGAAAGCCCACAATGAAGAACGTTTTATTTTTCTTTCTATCTGCAAAACACACATGGAGATCGCAAACGTAGCGAGAATCATGAAATCTAGCGTTCCTGGAACAGCCAAAATCTCAAAAGAAGCGAAGGAATGCGTGCAGGAATGTGTTTCTGAATTTATAAGTTTCATTACCAGTGAGGCAGCGGAGAAGTGTCAGATGGAGAAGAGGAAGACGATTGGTGGGGAGGACATTTTGTACGCCATGGTCACCCTTGGATTTGAGAACTATGCCGAGACTCTCAAAATCCATCTGGCAAAGCTGAGACAGGTCCGTAGATATTTATTCTGCTCCTTTTATCCGGCTTCGACCTGTTATTTCTACAGAATTCAGCTGCGACAACATCGTCAAAAGGTGGTGATACTATTACACCTGGATAAGCTTAATAGTATGGATATGTATAGTAGTTACGTGGGTGTAAGACGAACGCATGTAGTGAACACATCATTGCAAATATTATAGCGAAGTGAGACCCTATACATCACAGCATCGAACAACCCGCGTTGACCCTCTTCAATTATCTCCACGCCTTGCAAGCGCCACTCCCATATCACTGTTGGACTTCCTCGCCTTGCCTCCACCGAAACCAACAATGGGGAACGATCCATCATTAGGAAATCCTTCGAATTCTGCCTGATCGTGAGGAACGATAGTAGGTTGTGTGGGGAAAGAGGAATCAACAGGCGATAGTAGCAACGACGATTGAGATGTTCTAGATGAAGTCTTGGACCTCGCTGACTTTCTCTTTTTAGGCAGAGCCTCATCTGGCATTCGAGCCAATCGCCTTGTTCTCGGGTTGCTGGGTGAGGAAGCAAGTCTTGGCTGCTGTGAAATGTGGTGATGGTTATATGACAGATCAGGATTAGAGTTAGAGGTAGATGTGCGAGAACGAGAGTCAGAGTCGGTTCTGCGTGAGTTTCCATTTGGCTTGGAAGCATACATCTCTGCTTCAAAGTCTGCACCCTCTACCTCCCCATCTAGCGAATCAACCTGTACAAAATCTTCTTCGTAAACTGGGGAATTGGTGCACGTTGCTGTGGCGCTCGCCGGGAAGCGTTCGAACTCTTGTTCGCGGTTCAAAGCAAGCGACAAAGAAGCCCGTTCAAGCTCTTTTCTCTCTCGCCTCTTCCTCCTTCGTTCCGTCTTCTGCATACGTTCCTCCGCTTCACGGGCCAATCTCTCGTCGAGCTGAGCAGCAGACAATCGATCTATTGCAGAGGGATCTAGAGGAGCAGCATCCAAGTCGAGCGTAGAACTTGAAATAGTGGGTCTCCTGCTATGGTTTCTGGACTGATTCAGGTCGTCCTCTCCTTCTAATCTGATCGGCGGTTTGCCAAACAAGTTGTAACCAAAAATTGTGATGTGTTTTGGTGGTGGGCCTTTCTTCCTTCTTGTCCTGTCTCCAATGTTAGAATGAAGGGATAAGGTTTCCGCTTCACTGTTTGTTTCTGCAACATCCCTAAGGAGACCTTCTAGCTCTGCACGAGGCGTGGAGTTACGGGTTGGTTCATTAATACTAGCATCATCGCGTGTGGTTCGTAGGCAAGAAAGACATGGTCCAAATACAGCTTTAAAGCTGTCTGACCAGGAAAAATCGTCCATACCAGAGGTAAAGGTTGGTTGAGAACAAGACACCTTTGTGAAACGGGAAAACGCGGTATACTGTAGACACGAGGCGCATCCGGCTTTCCGGAGCACAGTTATCGCCGTTTTAGCGATCAAATTATCAGATGGTAATATGCTTTGCGGATTGTAATACAATAATAATGTATGATCTACTACCGCTTCCACAAAAAATAAAACTTTGAGGAGATCATAGGCTGATTGCGTCGGCGAGGATTGGAAGCATCGCGGAAGTATCCAGTTCCATCCGTTTTAGCTGATCAAGTCGATTGCGTAGGGCGGTGAATGCTTCGACCTTATCTTTCAACTGCGTCTGGGTGAATACAAATGCGAATAAAGCTATCTCCAATTAGATTACCTGGTACCGAGCCACCCTAGCCGAAGTGCTGGGAACAACGAAAAAAAGTGTTTCCTTGACAGAACCTTGGACTTATCCATTAGCAGACCTTGGGATTTGAAGTTCAGGGCATTCTCACCAGGTACGGTTTCGTCGTAGGTTAACTTATATGGTTGGATATCCCATAGAAATCCAGAAGCTGGTTGGCGACTCTGAGTTGTCTCTTTTCCCTTTGGCCTCTTATTAGATCTTTGGTTGTCTGTAGTCGAATAAAGTGTGCTCAAAAGGCTGGCTGGAGAGGACGCCAAGTTAAGTAGCATTCGTTCCACGTGGAGCCAGATGTCTTTCCCGACAAAACACAGGATTCTGGGACGATGGGTGGCAATTCTTGTCAATAATCTGGGCGCAGCAACAGTCATTTCTTTCCTTGACAATTCTGATTGCTAGGACGAGAAGAATCGAGTTATTCAACTGCAGTCGAGGGATATGAATGCTTACTTCAGAGGACGGTCTTTCAACGAGGTTCGTCTAGGACGGGCAGTTAAACCCTGAATGCACAAGAAAGGGAACTACATACGAGGCCAAGATTGTAAGTGCCCGGAAGAGTTCCGTCCTCACTGGCATGCAGACGTCTTTCTGTGAATCCTGTCCAAAACATAGTATAAATCCTGATCAAAGATCGCACTGTGATAGGAGACTTGCCAGAGAGATGAAGGCAAGGCCAAAAATGGTTCGTTGGGTGCGCGAAATGATGACCCTCCTTCGCAGATGTGCATCCGGGGCTGATGGAACATTATGAATGGTGATTGAAGCAAACGCTGTGTGAACACACTTGATACCACAAAATAAGACTTTGATGACTTCAGTAAAGATATGTCGGTTTGGATGGAGTAATTTCACCGTCTAATTCGTCTTTCATATGGTCAGGCAACAGCCCCAAGTGAGCATAAGTGTCTGGAGGTGCGTACTCTCTCCTTTTCCTCTTCGTCCTGGAGCCAGAACAAGTAGAGCTCATACTTCGCTTGCGCATTTTTAGACCTTGAGAACTTCGCAGATCATTAACTAAGGTGTTTGTTGACTCTGGTTTCCTAGGGAAACGAGGAGTATTAAATTCAACTTGCTCGTCGTCAACTATTTCTCGCTTTCTCGGTTTATGAGATTCCGCGGATGGGTTTTGCAACTGCGACTTGACAGAGGTAGATTTAAGCAGATCATGAGGCGAACGGTGACTCGGAGAGGAACTGGTAAAGGTGAACTGAGAGATGTACTCTCTGAAGAGCTTAGAATCTGGTCCAGCCATAATGCGCCCGTTCAATGAAGTACGCCGTGATACGTGACTCGATGAATTGTCTGTCTCGCGGCTCGGTCACACCCTCAACGCGTCCTGTTCAAGTTGATCACCGTCATGGCAGAAGGAAAGCGTGATCTGTCCATTTTCAACTATCATGCTATCTCGTCTCTTGTTCTCACTCCGGACAGGTCCAATCTTCCCAGGGGTGACAAGGAGCCAGATGGAGCCCCCACATCTTTAGCTGGAAAAATCGACCCAAGGCAGATGGGTTCTCGCGTTCAGCGTCAGGCTCCCAAAGATCTCGAGAAGAAGAAGAAAAAGGCTTCTGACAAGCAAGTTGTGTCAGAGAGACAAATATCTAAACGCAGAACCACGGAAACAGGGTTTGGCTACACGGACATTATAGAAGCTACACAAGACGTCGAGGGCCTTACTTACCGCCCTCGCACTGCTGAAACGCGAGAAGTCTACGATCTGATTCTCTCTAATGTCCATCAAATCCTCGGTGACCAGGCCCAAGACATTGTTCGAAGTGCTGCTGACACTGTGTTGGAGTCGTTGAAGAACGAGAATAAAAAAGATTTTGACAAAAAGAAGGAAGTGGAAGAGATCCTTGGCCAGGTATCTAATGACACATTCTCGCAGCTGGTAAATCTCTCCAAAAAAATTACCGACTATGGTGCCGAGGATGAAATGATGGTCGATCCTGATTTGGAGAGAAAGGATGCGGAAATTGATGATGAGGTCGGTGTGGCAGTTATCATTGACGAGGAGGAACCCGAAGAAGAGGAAGACGAGGGTTTTGAGATACCTGACGAATCCGATGATGAAAATGAAGACGAGGCTGAAGAAGAACACGTCCTCAATGCAGAGGATGATGGTGGAGAAGAGGGATTGGTAATTGGTGGGGGCCCTTCACGCAGAATGAAAACTCGCACGGAGGTCGACAAAGATATTGTGTCACCGCATACCATTGATGGCTTCTGGGTACAACGTCAAATTGCAGAGGTCTATTCAGATCCTGCCACTTCGACCGAGAAGACGTCACAAGTTATGTCTGTCCTCGGTTCAGAATCAAATCTCCGTGATTGTGAAAATGAACTCATGGAAATCTTCGAGTATCAGAGTTTTCACATCATCACTAAGTTCTTGAAGAACCGCGATGTCATTGTCTGGTGCACCAAACTCATGCGGAGTGATGCGGATGAACGGGTAAATGTGGAAGTTGCGATGAGGGAAAGAGGATTGGGGTGGATTCTGAGGGAACTAGCAGGCGATCGTCAAGCGACAGCTCGTCCGGATGCTATGGAAGTTGATGATGCCGCAAAACCTGCAATTCCTAAGACAGCTACGCTCGCTCCTGGATCTACTGTGCAGCCCAAGCGGACGGTTGACTTGGAGGGGATGGCTTTCAGCCAAGGCGGCCACCTCATGTCGAATAAAAAGTGCAAGCTGCCCGAAGGATCATTTAAACGTGCCAAAAAGGGTTATGAAGAAATCCACGTCCCCGCTCCGAAGCAGGCAAAGACGGCACCAGGAGATCAGGTACCCATTTCTGACCTCCCTGAATGGGCGCGCCACGCTTTCCCCGGTACAAAGACGCTGAACCGTATTCAAAGCAAACTGTATCCCGTCGCGTTTGGTACAGACGAGCCAATTCTTCTTTGTGCCCCAACAGGTGCTGGCAAGGTATGTGACAGCCTCGTATGCACACATTATTACTTATCAATTCACGCAAATTCTCTAGACAAACGTTGCTATGTTGACTGTATTAAACGAGATTTCCAAGTATCGAGATGATGCCACTGGTAGCTTCGATCTTGACTCGTTCAAGATCGTTTATGTAGCTCCTATGAAAGCCTTGGTCCAGGAAATGGTCGGGAACTTCAGCTCTCGACTTGGTTCATTCGGCATCAAAGTCGGCGAACTCACCGGTGACTCTCAGATGACCAAACAACAGATAGCAGAGACCCAGATCATCGTCACAACGCCGGAGAAGTGGGATGTCATCACTCGCAAGAGCACGGACACCAGCTACACTAATCTCGTGCGCTTAATCATCATTGATGAAATCCATCTGTTGCACGATGAACGTGGTCCTGTTCTAGAGAGCATTGTTGCAAGGACGATCCGAAGAATGGAGCAAACCTCAGAATACGTTCGGCTTGTCGGTCTTTCAGCGACTCTGCCAAATTATCAGGATGTCGCGACTTTTCTTCGGGTTGACGAGTCAAAAGGTCTATTTTACTTTGATGCATCCTACAGGCCTTGTGGACTACAACAACAATATATCGGCGTAACGGAAAAGAAAGCGATCAAACGGTACCAAGTTATGAACGAGGTCTGTTATGAAAAGGTCCTCGATTACGTAGGACGGGAACAGACACTGGTTTTCGTGCATTCCAGAAAGGAGACAGCCAAGACCGCAAAATTCATCCGAGATATGGCTATCGAAAAGGAAACAATCACTCAATTTGTCAAGCCTGACGGAGCGACCAGAGAAATTTTAAATGAAGAAGCGAATAACGTTAAGGATACCAACCTGAAAGACCTGCTACCGTTCGGATTTGGTATCCACCATGCTGGCATGTCTCGCGAAGATCGTGGACTAGTTGAAGAATTGTTCGCAGATGGGCATTTGCAGGTCCTTGTTTGTACCGCGACCCTTGCATGGGGTGTCAATCTGCCTGCACACACAGTGATTATCAAAGGGACACAAATCTACAATCCGGAGAAGGGCCGTTGGGTCGAACTATCGTCGCAGGACGTTTTGCAGATGTTAGGTCGTGCTGGTCGTCCCCAATATGACGTCTTTGGCGAAGGAATCATTATCACCAACCACTCAGAGCTCCAGTATTACCTGAGTTTGATGAATCAGCAACTGCCTATCGAATCGCAGTTCGTGTCCAAGCTTTCCGATAATTTGAATGCAGAGATCGTTCTTGGAACAATACGAAACCGGGACGAGGCTGTTCAGTGGCTTGGCTATACATATCTGTGAGTTCACTTGTTTCAGCTGTAATATAGGTGGTTGATCGAAATTATTAAATAGATATGTTCGGATGCTTCGTGACCCGGTCTTGTACAGTATTAGTATAGACTATCAGGAAGATGACCAGTCTCTCATTCAGAAGCGAGCCGACATTGTTCATACCGCTGCTGCTTTGCTTGAAAAATGTCATCTTATCAAGTACGAGAGGTCCTCCGGCAAATTCCAAAGTACGGATCTCGGTCGCATTGCATCACACTATTATGTCACCTACGATTCAATGGCAACTTACCATCAACACTTGAGACCTACTATGACAAGCCTTGAGCTATTCAGAGTTTTCGCCCTGTCAAAGGAATTCAAACTTCTTCCTGTCCGTCAAGAGGTCAGTGATAGCGTTACAACTGCGTCATCATTACTCACTCTCATCACAGGAAAAACTCGAACTTGGCAAGATGCTGGAACGAGTGCCAATTCCGGTGAAGGAAAATGTGGATGAACCTGCCGCAAAGATCAATGTGTTGTTGCAAGCTTACATCTCGCAACTGAAATTGGAAGGCATGTGTTCACTTTCATGGTCCTAGTTATGTCAATTTTGATTCCATTGACTTCAAGGTTTCGCGCTGGTCGCAGATATGGTATACGTCCAACAATCTGCAGGACGGTAAGTTAGTCAATCTCTGCCCTGACAATCATATTGAAAGTTCCCAGCATACTTCGTGCGATATACGAAATTTGTTTAAAACGCGGGTGGGCTGTTCCGGCAAAGGCCGCTCTGGATCTTTGTAAAATGGTTGAAAGGAGAATGTAACTGGTTCAATTTGCTTCTTTGTTCATCTTTATCGATCTTTTTGTCACTCAGGTGGGGTTCCATGACGCCGCTGCGTCAGTTCAAGGGTGTGCCTTCAGAAATAATCAGAAAAGCTGAAGGAAAACAGTTTGTAAGTATAGCGAAATAGTCACAAAAGATGGGACTCATGCTCTTTACTCTAGCCTTGGCATCGGTACTTCGACTTGGTAAGTTCATCTATCGTCCTTTTTACAGATTCAGCTGATGCCATACTTCCAGCAACCGCCTGAAATCGCTGAGCTGCTAGGAATACAGAATGCAGGGAGATTGGTGCATCGTCTTGTTCATAGCTTCCCCAAGCTCCAGTACGTGGCCATGAATTCAGATTCGCGTTCTATGCTGACACTCACCTCAGATTGCAAGCATCTGTCCAGCCTGTCACTCGATCCCTCCTTCGCATAGATTTAACGATCACCGCTGACTTCCGATGGGACGAGAAAATTCATGGCAACGCGGAGTCTTTCACTATTCTTGTTGAGGATGTCGATGGAGAGATAATTCTCTTTCAAGATACATTCATCCTCCGTCAGCGGTATGCCGAGGATGAACACGATGTCACGATCACGGTTCCCATGTTTGAACCGGTTCCTCCTAACTATTTCATCTCTATTATTTCGGATCGTTGGTTGCATTCAGAGACTCGGGTCCCTGTATCATTTAAACACCTAATTCTTCCAGAGAAGTTTCCACCACCTACAACACTGTTGGATCTACAACACTTACCTATCTCCGCGCTTCATAACAAGGAATTCGAGAGCATATACTCATCATCTATCCAAACCTTCAACAAAATTCAAACACAAGTATTTCAACCCCTTTACACAACTGATGACAATGTCTTCATCGGTGCTCCGACTGGAAGTGGAAAGACAATTTGTGCCGAGTTTGCCTTGATGCGACTATGGAGTAAGCCAGAACAACGCAGAGCAGTATGCATTGAGCCGTACCAAGAAATGGTCGATCAACGTCTTGCAGAATGGAAGGCCAAGTTTGGGGCTGTACAAGGTGGAAAGGAGATCGTTAACCTGACGGGAGAGACTAGTGCCGACTTGCGCTTATTAGAAAAGGGAGATGTTATCATCTGCACGCCTACCCAGGTTCGTGTCTCTTTTTCCGTTACATAGAGATCGAAGACTCATGAAATATTTTAGTGGGACGTCTTATCCCGCAGATGGCGACAACGTAAAAACGTGTCAAACATCGGTCTCCTTATTGCTGATGAGGTCCAGGTTGTCGGCGGTGAAATAGGTCCAACTTATGAAGTTGTCATATCTCGGACTCGATATGTCTCTGCGCAAACTGAGGTGAAGACTCGTATTGTGGCTTGTTCCGTCTCGTTAGCGAATGCGCGAGATCTTGGAGAATGGATGGGTGTTCCCTCGCATCATATCTTCAATTTTCCTCCCAAGTCAGTTTTATCAATTTATCCTGATTTCCCGCTCATCTGTGTTATTCTATCTAGTGTGCGACCGCTTGATCTTGACATTCACTTGCAAAGTTTCTCCATCCCTCATTTCCCTTCGTTGATGATTGCCATGTCCAAACCTGCTTATTTATCCATTGTTGAATATTCACCCACAAAGCCCGTCATCATCTTCGTACCTTCTCGGAGACAGTGCCGGCTAACTGCGGACGACATACTTCTTCATTGTGGAGCGGATGATAACGCAAACAGATTTTTGAATATCGAAGAGGCTGATTTGCAACCACATTTGGATCACATCAGCGATAAAGGCCTAGTCGAGACTCTAAAACACGGCGTAGGGTACTACCACGAAGCCCTTGATAAACAGGACAAACGCATTGTTGAACGTCTATTCAAAGCGGGAGCAATTCAAATTCTGGTCGCTTCACGAGTTCGTAAACCATTCACTGGTCATACTAACCGTCTCGTTGTTGACCATTATTTTCTGCTAGGATACGGCTTGGAGTTTGCCTGTGGCTTGTTACATGGTCATTATAATGGGTGTCCAATATTACGAAGGCAAGGAGCATAGATACGTTGACTATCCTGTAATGGAGGTTCTCCAAATGATGGGTCGCGCGTGTCGTCCGCTAGAGGATGAAAACAGCCGCTGCGTGTTGATGTGCCAACAGACGCGGAAGGAATTTTATAAAAAATTCCTTTCTGAAGGACTTCCCATCGAGTCTCATTTACCGACAAACCTTTTGCATGACTATTTTTTGGCTGAGATAGCTGTCAAAACGATTGAGGACAAACAGGATGCCATGGTAGGGTCGATCTTCTGCTCCTTGACCTGATTCTAACGGTCGATATTAGGATATTTTGACCTGGACATACTTCTATAGACGCATGACCCAAAATCCAAATTACTACAACTTGCACAACGTCAGCCATCAACATTTGTCAGATCATCTCTCGGAATTGGTGGAGACAGTGTTGAACGATCTTGTAGATTCGAAGTGTATCACTATTGGTATGTGTGCTTGTCTCGTCAAACTTTACCATTACTTATGATGTGCAGAGGATGAACTAGAGGTTTCACCGCTTAATCTCGGGATGATCGCGGCTTACTATAACATTTCCTGTGGGTCTTCCTATCATTCTTAGAGGTTCCTTCCGACTCATGACTTTGTAGACATCACTGTTGAAACTTACACCGATTCGTTCAAAGAAAACACGAAGCTGAAAGGTTTGCTCGAGGTCATTTCATACTCTCACGAGTTCGAGTCCATTCCCATCCGCCGCCATGAGGATATCCTTCTGCGACGGATATATGACCGTGTTCCTGTCAAATTGGACAATGCCAAATTCGAAACAACGGGCTTCAAGACTTTCCTCCTGCTTCAAGCACATTTTTCACGGGTTCAATTACCTCCAGACCTTGCAGCAGATCAAGTTCTCGTTCTAGAGAAAATTTTGAATTTGCTGTCTGCTGCTGTCGATGTGATGTCTTCTAATGCATGGCTAAATGCTTTGGGTGCTATGGACCTTTCACAGATGTGTGTGCAGGCCATGTGGGAAACAGATTCACCACTGAAGCAGATTCCACATTTCGAATCTGAGGTACGCGTTCCGTTTACATTGTCCAATATATGTCTTGATACCTTGGCAGGTCATCAAACGCTGCAAAGATGCGGGAGTTGAATCGGTATATGACATAATGGAGCTCGAGGATGAGCAGAGAAGTTCTATTCTCCAGATGGATGTCCGACAAATGTGAGTACTTCGACACAAGGCCTGCGGTCCACTTGACAATGATCTCTAGGCGCGATGTGGCCACATTTGTGAATTCTTATCCGGCCTTGGACGTAAACTTCGAGCTTCCCAAAGGAGAATACACTGCAGGTTCTCCTATCATGCTCAAAGTTATCGTTTCCCGGGATGCAGATGATGACGACAATGAGGACCAACATGCAGTTGCGCCTTTCTATCCTCTCAAAAAGTTGCCCAATTGGTGGCTTGTCGTAGGAGAACCCCGTACGCGCCAATTATTATCAATTAAAAAGGTCACGGTTAGCAAGAGCTTGGTCGTAAAACTGGAGTTCACTCTTCCGAAGGGGAAGCATGACTTGAAACTATATGTCATTTGCGACTCGTACATGGGTGCTGACCACGATATCGCAATAGACGCTATCGAGGTTGCCGAAGGAGAAGAAAGTGATAGTGATGAAGAGATGGAGAGTGGAGATGAGATGCAAGAATAGATACTATTATTTTATTAAAGACGGACACAGTGCCAATTGTTGTATCCATAGTATATTCTGTTATATTGCGCAGTACAATTCAGATGATTGCCCAACGAAAGGTGAATGTAGAAATAGGTAAGGTTTACAGTATGCAAGTGTGAAAGCCTAGAAAATACGCCCAGCTCGGTAGAGTCGTCAGTCATTCGATGCATCCTCCCCAGAATCAAGGAGGCTGTGCAGATGAGCGTGTGAGAACAATACTAAAACAGATACAACAGGACTCTTACCTATACTGTTTCATTAGCGAGCATTCTCCTCCATTTTCAAGGTCAATGTTATAGGAATAAAAATAACCGTCAGATGATATGACCATGACATGAGGCATCGATCTGAACTACAGTAAGCTCACGCAAAATGTCAATATCAAATACAATCTTACCCACTGAGAGCAACCACACAACGGGTGCCGCTCGTTGGCAGGCGGAGGAATGCGAAGTCTCTTGACGGTTCCCAGATCTCAGTTAACGTGTTAGGTAGATACCCGCCGACAGAGGCAGTCAAATTTCTGGTCAAATGAAGAGACCTCCGTCGCAAATTTGATCTATAGCCGATCATCAGACCCTGGATACTTTCCACCGAGTCGCTGCATGAAACTTACGACACGCTACCGTTTTTCTGCTTCTCCACGAAAGCATCATACCCGCCTTCCAATGTCTTTGTTCCATCTCGACTGTCCGCAGACCATGAAGAATTCGATGATGGTTTTGAGTTTGGAGAGGGTTTTTGAGGGCCTAATTTGAAGATATGTACAGTATCGTGCGCAGAGCTAACGGCTAATAAAGTGGATACTAGATTGAAATTCATGGAGTATATTCGCGCTTCTCGAGTACCGCGCCGAAACTGATATAACTTGTCTGCGCCAGGAATACTCCACACACGGATAACAGTCCCCTTATCAGACGCAGTTGCGAGCATAGTACCTGTTGAATTGATGGAAAGAAACGATATGGGTGACTTATGTGCCTGGATCACATTTGCGACGGTTAATGAGCGTGTAGAGAATAACAACACATCTCCAGACTGTTGCGCTGGCAAAGAGGCCTGTGTCGAAGATTGTGCTATGGTAGAGCTTGGAGAGGGGACGGGAGATGGGTACGCGAGATAAGAGTTGTCTGCAGAAGGGGACAAGGCAACGATTGCTGTTGTGACAAGGATCACTTGACGACACTTTATGTCCAAACATGTAACACGCACCTTCAGGGTTCGGTGTCGTTTCGATTACATGCAATAGGCGCATGTTTGATATGTCGTAAATGTAGATCTCAAGTTCCAAGATGATGACCAGTGTCTTGCGATTCAGTTTAACCGCAAGGATAGAAGACGGGAATAGTAGCTCGCAAATCATGGATTGGCGCTAGAAAGATGAGCGACGTGACGTTTTGTGTGGTCCTCAACACTGGAACATACCTTGGTGTTCACTATTTGCAACTTCCTTGGACTGGACTGAGGTTGGTCCGCGGCTCCTACCAACGCGATTAAGGACGTACAGAAGAGCATTTCGACGATTCCACGGGCACCATCATCTGCAGGAGGTAAAGCGACGACTCATATGAGAGATTAGAAACTTACTCATGGTGTACACTCTTCCAAAAGGATCACAGTTTGTAATGCTATATCCTTTTCGTGTTCCGACAGAAACGCAGCTGAAATTGCAGCCATGAGCCATACAGGAAAATCGGCCAGTGGATTGTAAGTGTCTCACGTAAAGTCTTGGTTAAAGTTTGCAAACAACATGGCGACCGTTGAGGAGAAGGTGCAGGTAGAGTCACTCGTTGAGCCAGCGTTTGTTTCCGTTTTTTTTTTTTGACCAATCGCAAGCGTCCCAGTGATAGTACCAAGATATAATTGTAACTCTTCTGTATGCAGTTGATGTACGTGAACACTGCAGAAAGAACGGGTATGGCGCTACAAATTGCGAAGTAGACGAATGTGTCCACCTTACACTGTGTCTGGGACTAAAATTAGGGAGCCGAGTAAAGGCTGGTGACCAGCGGACTTTCAAAGTACAATCTTTGAGGTCAGTTTAATCGTCTGCTTGTGTTAATTCTCCTTTCCAACGGTGATGCCATCCACCCCGCAGACCTTGCTGAAGTTGGCGGGGAAGGATCCGAATCTTTATACTAGATATCCTTATCTGGCACCGACCGAAACGGCAACTCCTTACGATGAGACGGATCATTGACTGTACTGAACCGGATGAAAGCTTTGTTCCCCTCGATTTCTTTCGCAGTTCACACTCCCAGATTCAGGACAAAAGAGAACTCGCTATCTCTGTCTACCGAGCGGTATGGGATGAATTCTATGCTTGGGAGAGACACGACTCTGCAACAACAATTGCGTCGCATGCACGCCGTCCTGCACAGGACGTAGCAGATCACTTCGATCTAGAACTAGCTGGTCTTCAGGATTTAGATATCGATTCAGAATGTGCAACTGGCCATTTTCTTGTGACCGAGTACGACAAAAGTGGAACGGAATACGCTTCGTTTCGGAACCCATGTGTCAAAATACCCTTTCAACCCTCTTTTGAACCACATCCCCCATACCAAGTCTGCACTCCGATTGCTAGGCACATCTTTTGGAGAGATGGAGATCCAGATGATCAATTTTGTGTCCCTTTCATCCCTTACTCTGACGAGCAGAAGTTCGACGCAATTCAATATTTGCAACAATTCGATTTCTCAAATGGCTACCCTACATTGGAGTGGCAGACAATGATAGATCCGGACCGTGAGTGTAAATTCTGTCCTTCATCTTGGGCTGTATGGCATTCAATACTAGATGAAATGATTCAACTGGAGACAATAAGACGCCTTCATTTTGTGCATAACCTTACGTTCAGCCAAATCGATGACTCCGGCGAGGGTCTTTTTGCCGACCGTACACGTCGCGGGAACGAAGCTGGCATAATTTGGAGTTGCTCCCAAAGGCAAGTCACTCACCCGAAACGATAATGTCTTTCCTTCGGTTAAGTGCTGCTTTCGATTAGAGACGAATTGAAATGGTCTGGAAATAGTTTGGCTCCATTTCCTGAACTGCCAGCGTCACATGCTCCAGGTGTATGGGATGTCCAGGAGCGACTCAATTCGATAATTCGGACTTTTTGCCCCAACCTGAACTGTGTCCAGTCGCATTGTTCTGTACATGGTGAGTGGGTGGATACGTGCGCTTCACAAGTATCTCACCACGTGACAGTCTCTGAACAACCAAATGTGGAAGTTTCGGCACCCACAATACTAAACAGCTCCCTCAGACTGACTCCTGGCAATCCTTGCGACCGAGATTGTTTCCGCCATGAAAACGACGACTTCGTGGTATTTCATACAATGTCGCATATTTACTATCCACTCAATTCGTGATAGGACAAGATATCTTGGGATACTGAGGATAAAACTTCCCCAGCCATTATCAAGCTGTTCCCGGATTTAGCGCCATGCGAGCTGGCCGTTCTCTGCCAGAGCTCTTGTCGAGAGGCATGTGACAAACTTTTTTTTTTGAAGAAAAATCAGTGTTTGATATGTTATAGGTTTTTGCTCAGCGCTGTCATATGTTCCCTGATCACCAAATAAATACCATAGCGATCAGAAGTTTACAAAGAGAACAAACTTTGCCTGACGATAAATTCTTTGGTAAGCTGTTTTTAACGCCCGTGATTTTCCTTAATTGAGCTGGTGTAGTGGACGCACAAGATTCAACAGAGTTCACTCCGTTCGTCTGATCACATCATTAGTTCCTCGGTCACTTATTATATTATGACATTTGTCAGGCTCATACAAACATGCAACCACAAAGGATCGTGCGCAGAGGACGTATGTCCGTGCTACGAACGTAGATTACATTGTCAGCGCAATTGCTGTTGTGGGTTTGGTTGTGAGTCCGTTTTTCAATGAACATAGCATGGTATCATTATGGCTATGTAGGTGTGCTGCGATGGAAAGGGTGTAAATGCAAGTTAAAAAGTTACGCACATGTGGGAGGAGCTCCTACGTGCGACAAAAGATGTCCTTGCCGTCTAGCTCACAAGGAATGTGATCCCGAGTTGTGTTTGTCTTGTGATGCTCGGTAAGCTACTTGTTATTGACTGCTCACGCACGAACTTAAATGACCCTAGCCATGCTATAGCAGGTTCATTCAAATTGATCGTGGGACTCCATTGTTATAATAACGAGAAATTACAGGGATTAAGAGTAGGCGTTGTTCGAATGTCGTCATTCAACGCGACCAGCCAGCGGTGCGTCTATTTTTTTGCGCTAATGTACGACAGCTTACGGCCTCCAGCGCTTGGAAATAAAGAAGGGTGCAGTTGGCTTGGGTGCCTTTTCTACCCATCTCATACAGGAGAACGACTACCTCGGTGGTAATTCGTTTTCACAGATTTTTCGCCTTTGCGCGATCTCAGTTGTTTTCTTACAGAGTATGTTGGTGAGTCGTACAACGATGGCGATTTGGGCGGGGACAAGAAAATACCCGACCGAACAGGAATACAGGAAAATGAAAGCGAAACAGTTCCTGGTAGCTTTCTTATGTCTTGTGCCACGACTTAGTACCTCACTCTGTTCCCAGGTGAAGATGATATCAATACGATTACAGACCCAAAAGAGTAGGTCGCTCTCCAGTTCTCTCGGCTCTTGCGACTGAAATGCCTTCAAAGTTTTGTCCGCAAATACACACGACATAATTACCTGTTTGCACTTAACCGATCCCAGTCTCTAGACGCAGACAGGGTAGGCAATGAAACCAGATATTTCAATCACAAAGAAGTGCCTAATGCAGAGGTCAAGAGTAAGAAGTCCACCGCTACGATATTTTGCGAATAACAATTACTAAAGGATATTCTCTAGTATTCCTTGTGAACAACGAGCACCGCATTGGATTTTTCGCTAGTAAGCATTCATCTGTTGTCATAACAAGCTTGTTCGAATCCATTGTTTAGAGGAGAAAATCCAGAAAGGCAGCGAGCTATTTATAAGCTATGGGGAAGGCTATTGGATTGATGGTGTTCAACCGAAGGATATTTAGTCAACCATGCGTAAGATTAGGTTATGAGTGGAGAGCGTATATACATACTACGTGCGCATCATGCTGGTTAAATAATCTTCAGAAGCAAAAGCTTAATACTGCAGGCCCTTGACTCTACCCATACTATATGTTTCTGAAAGAAGAAGAGACCCCACGCCTTCGACATCTTCTCCCTTTTTCCATGATTCTAACAATCCACGAGCTTCGAAAGGCGCAACATCTTTGTCCCGAGTAGCGACAGTAATGTGCAGCCAATTTTCTAGGTCTTGCAGATGAGTAACAAATTCTGCGCCTTCTTGATTAGGTCCATCCTCATCCACAGCGACATTTTCGACCGTGATTGCCATGACACGGTCATTCCAAACGACGCTTCCAAGTCTAAATTTGAACAGCGGGGGGTTGAGAATGAGGTGAAGATTCATGCACCGATCCCAAATAGGCCTGTCATCTGGCAGTGCTTTGGAATGTACGATGGTGATGTGGGGCTTCTTTGAGATACGCTCGAGCTCGACCAAATTATTCCAGAATTTTCTCCCATCCTCGGGAGCGTCAGCATTGGAGAAAACGGGATCCAGGAGTTCCTTCAAGTCAACTTCGGGAAGGAATCCAAAAAACCGCGGTTTGCTGACATCTTGTTTTTCATTCTGTTTCTTCTTCTTAGGCACATATTCACGAGCGAACGCCAATGCCTCGTTAACCTTCTCTTGATCAGGTTTCTGCAAATTAAGAATACGCACACAGCCTTCGATAGCATGGTCCAATGCTTGCTCCATAGGCTCTTCAATATCCATGTCGATGGACTCATCTACCTCATTTTCTGCAAGGTCTTGCCTTTCGCTGATAAATTTCCAAATGACATCTTCGTGACCCTTCGACTGTACATCTGCACGCAGCGTCTGGTGATTTTCGCCACGAGTGAGAACACGGTCACCACAAATTCTGTGGATGGTGGATATAGGCTGGTCGAAAGTCCAGTTCAGAGCGAGGAGTCTGACGGGAGGGTTCATCTTGGCAACAGCCTCCCGTAGAGCCTCGCGATGCTGACGAAGATGGTTGTTTCTAATAACAAGAGTCAAAAATTGTCTGCAAGAAAGAATAAATGTTACAAACCTGTCGGCAATGACAACGTCGTAATCTTTGAGCAAGTTGACGACATTTTTTATGAATACAGGGGCAGCTTTCTTCGCATGTATGTCGTCGCTTTGTGTATGACCAAAACCAAATAGTCGAGTGAGCGCCACTGCTAAAGCGGTTTTTCCTATCCAGAGGTTGACATAGTACAGGCAGCAGAAAAGTATTGATTATACTTACCAGAACCAGGAATGGCAATTGGTACTATGATTGTTTTGCCAAACCCAACGTTATTCTCCGCAGCATCCTGGACATCCTGTTGAGCCGTCTTGCCCTGGTCACTTTCCAACCATTTCAAGAATCGTTCACGAGTGGCGATGATCCCCTTCCCTTTGCTGTATGTCTCGAACTGGGATCTGTCTCTCCGGATTTCTCCTTTAACCCAGTTAACATATACTTTGGTTTCTGGTCGCATCATCTTCGATTTCGGGATTTTTGCGTCATCTAACGAGCCTTTCGCAGAGAGTAATGATTTCGTGGCTTCTCTCCAGTCCCTATACATCATGTACGGTTCGTCAAATTTAATTTTAAAGAATAATGAGCTCCCCGTAGCATATGGTGGCGGGGATTGCGTCCGGCTATTGTGGGGTTCAGCTACTCGAGTACGCACGACAAATCCTTCGAGAGCTTCTCCGCCCCATTCTCCATTCTGACCGACGGTCTCTGTAAAGGCTTTGATTTCAGGTATGGAGTTCAAAACCGTCGTTTTAGTGAGAATGAAGCCCCACTCCGCCGCAAACCTGTCGACAACCTCAGAAGGCTGAGTCTTGAATTCACATGTGGACTCATTGAGCCCATGCAGATGCAGGCCGGTTTTCTCTGGGGCATATGAGAGAACATGTTCTTCGAAAGCGTCATCACAGAGCTGACAAGGGTTAAAGTCGATATCGTACTTCCATGCACAACAAAATTTACCTCAGCAACAGCAGTCCAGTTCTTTTCCCATAACGTGGCAGCCAATTCTTCTGTCGTTTTTCCAACTTTTTGTAAGTGATTTTTGAGCCATCGTTCGCCTGCTTCAGAATGGCTCTCATTAGGTTGGTTCTCTGTAGGATCACCTACGCGTCCTATTGCATGCTTTGATGTGACGAGAAGTTTGGATGGGGTAAGAGCAGCAATAAAGATGATGCAACCGTTAGATTTCAAAGACAGGGTATAAGGGGCGGATGTATACTCTTCCAATGAAGCCCACTGATTGAGAGAGTCGCTCAAAAACGCCCGGAGGAAGACAAATGGGACTACATACCGTTGTCCAAGGGACCTCACCGATATTGAAGAATTTATCGTATCCTCTGACCACAATACGGTATTCTTTATTGTCACCTGTCTGCTTTTTTCCTTTCTCTGTTAATTCAGTAGAGAACAGGCCACGAGCCAATGTTGGGAATGGGGATGGTATTTCATAGTATTTGAACTCGTTCATCTTCCAACTTCTAACTGTCATGTCCGGGGCGCCTGGAGCGACATAATCGGAATGTTTAACCAATTTGGGGTTTTTGTCAGATAACTTGTTCAGTCGATGAATAAGATCAGAGTCTTCCTGGGAGAAAGTAGGAGCCATCGTAGACAGAGACGACCGAAAAAACCGTGCGGGGTGGAAGCCCCGAGCACGGATTGAGAAGAAAGACAGTTCGTCGGACGACCTTGGGACGACCGCTACAGAAAGTTATAAAGTTTAGAGAAAGCACATGGTACAAGTTACGCTGCTACGCGCGCTTATTTCAGTCAAATCTTGTTATCCGTAGTCGCTTCCATTGGTGACTCCGATTCCCCTTTTACAACCATGGACGACGAAACAGCAGAAATAGAGCTCGTACGGCCATTCACCGATTGCATATGACTGCCTATAAACTTAGGTTTCGCTAGCTTGAACAGAATTTGAACAAAACTCGGCAGATATCGCAGAAAATGACTGGTAAGCATGCCACCAAATTTTGCTGCCGATGTCTGAACACTCTTAGCGATCCTTTCTAGCTTCGATAGTCGTCTTGTTAAGCTAGAAAACTCGGTCTTACCTCTGTATAATTCTACACAACTCTTGACGCAAAGGGCAACCAGTAAGTACTTGAGATCTCTTCGTGTTGAATGTTCCTGCTTGTGCCATCAAGATATCGATAGTGTATTGCAAAAGATTGAAGACGTCGCCGGTAATCGTGAAGGAATTGCTGTGGAAGAAGCATTGATCTTGCGAGGGTGAGGGTCGACCATCTCTTTCAACGCCAAGCTTCAGTAACGATGCCATAGCCCACAATCTGGACAGCTGGACGTCTACCAAGATGCCTTGGAACGCCTCAATGTAAGCATGGCATTTAAATCATCCGATCGAGATACCCTCGAAACGGTCGGTTGCTACCTACTACTCAGCATGTTGCTTCTAAAGCTTGAATTTAATGTCGTAGGCCCGGATAGTCGAAACAGGTGCTAAAAAGGTTGCGCAATTATACACCAAATTGGTCGCTGAGGGTTCTTCGGGAACTCCACCGGGTGGACCTGAATTCACTCTAACTCCATTCTCTCCATCGTTGCTCTCACAACTAAATCCACTAGTAAAATTCCTGCGCACTCTACCCTTGCCTGCAACACACCCATCTAATCCTGCCGCATCTGCAATTCAAACTACCCTCAAGGATGCACAGCGTGGATTTGGCGAAATGCGAGGATCATGGGGCCGTACGTGCTTGGAGGCTCATAGTAAACGACTCATTGAGCGGGTAGAAACCATCGATGCTATATCTGGTGGTCGGGAATTTGGAGTTTGGGTTGAGAACCTCCTGGACGTTGCAGAGGTAAGAACAACGGGGAATCGGTTAGGCCTGTTCTAATAAATAATCTTCTAGCAAGAATACGATCTGTTGACAAATCTAGCCGCAATCCCCACACCCTCACTTTTAGCATCTACCTTTGGCGCGCTGATCTCTCCCTTGATATCATTATTCAGTACAACGCTATCTTCTTTAAACGTTTTAATCAAGCGTTCGCTCAACAAGTACACTTTTTTGGCACTTTCAACACATACCTCTCTCTCAACGTCTCAAGCTAGGTGGGATGAGATTATGTGTCGTCATGCTGGACGGAGAGAGAATGAGCTAAAGGATGGGCTTCACGCTCTTAGAGCAATTTGTTTACGGAGTTTTCCAGAGTTCCTTGCAGGGCTCAAGGTGGCCGCTCTCGGCAAAGGGGGAGAATTGGGTACCAGTGTAGCCGATTTCACTTTATCTGTACGTCTGTTCAGCCTCGATTTATATTTAGATATTGATTTCCTTCTCTCTGCAGGCCATAGAGTTTATGGAGCGTGTTCCGGAAGTTAAACCTGCTGTAGGATCCGCATTGCTAACGCTAGGGGATGGGAACTGGAAGATGGGGGACGGCGTAACTGTCAACAAAGCCTCACGACTAGGCGAAGGAGATGAAGATGTGATTATCGAACACTTTATCTGTACGTTCAGCTATATCTCGGTCCCGAATGTTCTGGTATTCATCGATCCTCCAGATGACGTTGTTAGTACGGTGGTGACAAGTCTTGTAACGCTCTCGCGAACTCAGCGCCGCCCTGCTTTTGGTAGCATTTTTCTCATCAATAACATAGCTTACTTACGCACGCATCTTCTGACCAAACCAACGAACGATATCGAAAGTCTTCTGTCGGGACCAACACGAGAAATCATCAATTCCAACTTTCGAACTGCCAAGGCCGCATACTTCGATTCCAACCTATCGCCATTGATGCAGGCGCTCTCAGAAGATAAAGACAAGAGCAAATCAGCAACAAAGGAGAAGTTCACCAGGTTTTTCGACCTTTTGGACGAGATTGCCGAACGACATAGCTTTGCCAAAGTGTTGCCCGAAGAGGAAGACATTCGAGAGACGATCGCTGAAGAAGTTATCAAGCTTGTTGTTCCAGTGTTTCAAAGGTTCACACAAAGAAACACCGGAAAGGATTTTAGCAAGAGTGAGTGCCGGTCATTACCTCATGCAATCTCCTTAATTGCTGATTTGGTTATTTAGACCCACAGAAATGTCAGCCTATCAGTCTACTTCCATCACGACTATCAAGTGGCGATAACCGACTTACGAATTTCAATTCTTATAGATATCAAGATGTCTGCACAAGAACTTGAAACCCAGCTTCGGGGGTTCTATGCATCCTGAGGCTTGAGACCCTGAGGGGGGTAATGCGGAGCATGGTGCGATCTAGTCGCGATCGTAATAATGAGGTTCGGGCTGCCTTGTGACGCAGCAGGAGGTAATACGAACGTAGTTAGGTCTACCCCCTTTCTGCCTATATCTGAGCGCTTCCGTTCCTGTCTTCTTTTAAAGGTCTTGATTATCATGTATTGGACAATCCGAAGGGGGGCGTGTTCCACATGATATCCTTATCTCTTTCACGGCGTGAGTTACAAAGTCCTCATGGACGATACGAAAAACCATGATCCGGATTCTCAAAACAGGTCTTTGATCGTTCTATTGTAATACAATTGGAGGCGTTGTGCACAACATGCGGTCACATGGTTCAATCAAACAAACCACTTACTATTAACTTGGAGATATGTATCCGTTAGCGCCATCGATGTGTTATTGTGTCCAATGGTCCGTGCAACGTAGAATCATACACGAGGTAACATCGAAAGCTGATTCAATTGAGAGTCCGTATGCCCAAGAAGTGTTCGACCTTACATCCCCCGCACATAAAAACAGCGGTATAGAAATAAATGAACTCATTCAGGGAGAGAACCCTTTTCGTTGTCTGCCTCAGGTTTGTTGTCGACATACACCACCTATAGGAGGAAAGATGATCAGATCTAGCTCGGGGAGCACAAACATAGGAAGCACACACTTTTTCATCATCATAGTTCGTCTCCTTGATCGTATAAATGACAATTCCAGCGAGAGGGAAGGATACTAGCATCAAAATCCAGCTAGCAAGCTAGAGAGAGGGTCAATAAAAAGAATTCTTATTGATAATCAAACTAGGCTGACATGTTCATTGAGGAATGGCGTTGAGACAGCATCCATGCCGAAACTGCCGGCAGCTCCCTATCGAACATGGAATTTAATCAAGGTTTAAGGCAATTTCAGTATTCAATGACATACAGCACTCTGAATGGCTTTGTACATTCCGGCAAAGCGGGCAAGGGTAAAGGGGTCATTCGTCAAAGCACTCATAATCCAATAAGCCAGAGCTTGGTAGCAAGCATCGCCAAAGTAGACTAAATAGAGACAGATTCATGCTCAGTGCGCGTCCGAGTTATAGGGAGAAGATACGTACAGAAGAAGTACAGAGCCCCCTTCCCTCTATACGCCTTTTCCTTGTAATTTATGATGCTTCCAAGATGGCCGCGAGTGAAGGATACTTGCCAATTAAGAGCACAACCCCAAATAATAACAGTCATTGCTGTGACAACACCAAGACCCATAAAACCACGCGTGCGGCGGCCGAAACGCTTTCCGTCGAGAACGAAGAAACCGATCATCAAAGCTCCAATAATGGCTCCAGCACCTTCAAGGGTAGCATTAAGAGCACGAGTAGGACCGTCGAATTTAAGGGCGTTGACTGCTCCTTGATAAGCGTAAAAGTAGTTTGAAGCGAAAAACATGGGTAACAGAGCTGTAAAGACCCGTAAGAGGCAAAGCGGCAAGGACTTGAAGCAACAACGTACCCAGCATACGCCAATCCTTCAAACGTTGAGCAAATCCGACAAGTTCCTCACGAACGGTCGAAGAGGCTTCGAGTTTCACAATAGTACCGTCGGATCGAACCACTCGGTTAGGAGGTAAGACAAGGAAAGCTGAAGCGATACCAAAAAATATAATGACCAGGAAAGCCTATATAGAGGGACAGGGAAGGCTTGTCAGACATGAGCTACAGAAGTCATCAAAAAAATACATACGATGTAAGTAGACGTCGCCACAGCGGAAAGCTTTCCGCTGCGAATGTTGATAGCAAGAGCGATGACAGACCCGATAAAGGCACCGAATTGGAAAATGGCCCAGAAAATACCGAAGGCCTTGCCCTTGTCCTTCTCAAGTGGGTAACTCATCATGATAGCTCCCTGAGCGGACCATAAAAGTGCAGCGGTAACTCCAAGGATAGCACCGGCAAAGATCAGGAACCACCGAGTGCCCTGGGTCTGGAAACTGATGCAAGGGATTATTCAGATGATCATGCAAGGAACAAGCAACATACCACCAAAGAGCTCCAACATAGAGGGCATAACCCAAAGTACCCTGAAAATCATATGAGGTATGCTGAAAAAAAAAAGGAAGGAGGGAAACTTACGAGAAATAGAGTAAGACGGGGGCCGAGGACTGCAACGAACATGAGGACAAGAAAGTAGGATACACGCGATTAGATACGTACGATTGTTAATACCTCCACTAATAAGACCCGTAACCGCGAACATTCCGTACAAAACACCGTTGGCGGTATCAGACAGCGAGACGTCTTGAGTTCCACCAGCACCTAAATTGGAGACCGCAGAAAACATGCCGACGGTAGCGAAACTGGAAGCGGGGTTCAGGAAGAAGCATAGACCAGATATGTTGAGGACCTACCATGTTATTCCAACCAACACCACTTGGGCCATTGGAGTCCTGGAGGCCGATGAGCATGGAAAAAGAAAAGGAGACGGAGGACATACGTGTAGAAAGCTGGGAGCTGCATGACGACCTAGATGACACTGAAGTCGGCTACACGAGTGAAGGACAAGTGATGAAGAGGTGGTGCAAAGACCGATAGAGAAAAGTGGGGGAAACGACTGGTGGTATAGAATAAGTAGGAGGCTCGGATGACCGGTGCCGCGTGGACGTTATCAGCAGGCACATCCAAAACGGATGTTACAACCGCGGGGGTGGTGCACGACATTTGGAAGTTCCATATGGTCAAACCAGGTTCCTCGCACGTGACCCAGAACCACACTTTTCTGGTCGCGAGGACAAGCCCGCCTCAGCTTCCAACGCCGTCTGCGATCGCTCCGCATGCACGTTACGGAATCTGTTTAACAGTTCATATGCAACTTCGATCACAGATTCAGAACAACAAATTCACATTGGCAGCACCACAGGCTGTGTGAATAAGAACAATTCATTGAAGTGTGTGCATGCGTGGGAAAACTCTGGTAAATCCCGGTCCACATGGATCATGGGTCATCCTCTCGAATGCAGTCGCTTTCTCAGAGCCATATCGGGCGTTGTTGGTTCCAGTCTACCACAGAGCTGTTGGTAATATTATTAGAACGATGATTATATCGCGTATCCTACCTCGGATCAACTCCGACTCGCACCCAGACCCCTACCTCAACCCGGTGGATGCTGTGCCACCCGGTGTCAATCATCCGTGGTAGCAAGGGATTGCGTTGTGTGGCATTACTTGCACACATAAATCAGTCAACGTATTTCTAGGTTACCGCTGTCGGTGATCAAATTATCAAATTACCAATCGGCTGTCATCCGTAAAGGTTTCGCTTCTTACTTCTCGTAGCTGGAAATTCCATCTGTTCGAAGCTGGATCCCATTTGGCACTACGGCTGCCCTCACCTCACTAACTACCACCGATATCAGATTGCTCCCTCGAGCACTGTAGGACTCTTGTACGGCCTTTACCCTCCGAGGTCTACTGTCCTTTTAATGTCATCTTCTAACACCAAATCACTGATCCAATCATCATGTTCAGCTCAGTGACCCGATTTGGATACTCCATTCACTAGTCCTCCGGATTGGCATTCATCTCCCTTGGTTTAACCCCAGTCATGTCTTCCCGAAATACTCTCGGTTTTATGCCCCCCGAGTTGCTTGAACTCACAGCTTCTTACGTCCATTCTCATCGGGACATCGTCTCTCTAGCACTGACGTGTCAGAAATTCAAAGAGGTCACCGTCCCCAGATATACTGAGTACAGAATCATCAGCTGCCACTACTGCCGTTCAGAGGTTTGGGCCCACCTTGGAGTCCGTCCAGACCTTGCGAGAAATGTCCGCAAACTGTCCATCGTCTGTGATGGACCGTCATCAGTCAGTGTCCCAGAGAGGTTTCCATCGACATTGCTCAAGGGTCGGGACCCTATCAGCCACTACCTTTCGCCAGGTGAAAGGCTCAAGCTCGTAGCTCATGCAATACGCAAGATGTCGTCGCTCGTAACTTGTTCGTGGACTACCGATTTGCTGTTTGAATCTCCAGATGAACAAGAGGCCGAAGAGGACATATGGAGTGCTTTGTCTGATTGTAAATATCTGGAGCGTCTGAGTTTCTCTGAACCTTGGGGTTACCGAATACTCTACACGCATAATGCTTACACAGAACCTAATCACCCCGTAAGCCAGATATTCCTTCCACTACCGGAGTGTCCTGCTCAATTTCTTTATCACAGTTTTGGTCTATTGCAAATCTAAAATCAATTTCGCTATTCAATGCTCCGTTTCTTTGGAACCCGCGAGCCGCAACACATTTTGCCACCATGTTAGCCAATTCACCCGACTTGGAAGTAAGCCGTTCTCAGAGCTTCCTCCTGATGCCGTTGCTTGACAAACTACAGAGACTGTCAGTCAAGTTGAATCATCGGGAGTGCATCCTCGCTCCGATATTTAACCGTTGCCGATGGCCCAAACTCAAAGCCCTGAGCTTGCTTATTTATTCTGACGGGCGGATCCACAGCGAGCCGTTTTCCATGTTTCTAGATGCACATCCCACAATCGAGGATCTGGAGTGGGAATACCTCCCGCCGGGAAGATTCACCGAGGGTAGTCTCCCCCGCCTTCGCAACCTGCAAGGCAGGGATGATACATCTGCAATCGTAAATATCCTTTCGGATAAATCTCTCAAGTCCCCCAGACAGATCGAATCGCTCGGCTTGATCCCCCTCAGCGCACAGTTCTTACAAGTTCTCGAATTAATCGACGCATCCAAACTTCGTAAACTAGAACTGCGCTTCTTCGAGTCTCTAGTACTATTACGCAAGATCGCGGACATGTTCACCTTTTTAACGTGGCTGCAAGTTCCTTCCGTCAACTATGTTCAAGCATACAAAGCAGCCACTAATCACCGCGTGCAAACGGTTGACCCTCTTTTCCCCTGTCTCTATACATAACTAAATCAGAGATCTGTGTAGGACGAATGGATGAACCTTTTGAGATTCTTCCGTAACCTTGAGGTCTTTCATGGTGTCTCATTTCTTACGGACCCTTCTGAAGCCTCGAATGATAACGATCAAATAGCGCTGCGACTAGTTAAGACAAACCCCAAACTTAGAAGGGTCGATCACTGGGATGCATTGTCGAACAAGGTAGTTTTTCTTATCAGGCAAGGCACCAATGATGACCAGGCCTCGGACACGACGGGCGAAAACCTTGATTCTGGTGGCGTCAGATGGGTGGAAATTGTACCTAAAGGCGCCGATGACTTTTGATCATCATTCGCCGGGGTAAAAGACGGGGGAATCTTGCGCTGACCGGGATCTTTTCCTTACGTCTCGCCTTCACACCCCTGGCAGTTGACTCAACATTGTAGCATCCATGCATCCATGTGCCCTAATAACATGCATCACTACATATACAGTTTTGAACATAATCTATCTATTATCGATACAGGGCCGGGTTTTCATTCAATAGCATATTTGGTCATCTATTTGGAGAAATAATCACTCAAGGACTGATGGGGATTGCCGAGCAACAGTGATAATCGATCATTCTTCGACAATATCCTCCCCCAACGATGAACGACCACTGGATGCTGATCCTCGGTTCCGTCAGCCGTATCTTGACCAATTGTTTGATCTATAACATTGCATATTTCCTGTGCTACAAGTCAGTCTCGCTCACGAAGGTGAAGACGATACCCGACAAACAGACCAGAAGCCACCGCTGAGCCATCTCATTTCCAAGCAGTAGCTCACTCGAGCCCCACCAGACTAGACGTCGTCTACACTTTAATAAAAAGTCAAAGCCTAACGAAGGCCCAATGTGAGACTTTGCGTGTAAAAGCAACAGATACACAGCGCGGCATCGTAGGAAAGTTAATTGAGCGCAAAGGCTTGTTATCATCGAACGTGCGGTGTCGACTGGAAGGATCCCGATGGCGTACACATCGCCTGCAAATGCCGCCAGCATCAAAGCCTTGCTGCCTGCTATTGGCGTTATTGACTGAGACCACTGATCCGGGCTCTCTTTCAACTCGGACTGCAAGCATCGAACCATATTCAGAAACAAATTCTCGGGTGATGGATGTTGGGGAACGTACTGTGTAGAAATGCAGTCGAAACGTAGCTTGTATGAGACGAGAGAGGTTCTCTTCAAATCGAATGATCTGCAGCCGAGAGGAAGGGCGGAGCTCCGAACATATTTCGTGAGCTAATAATGCAAAGGAACGTGAGTATTCGATGTGGAGATACCCTCCATAGAAAATCCTTTCCGTGATGCTATCGAGGATGGATTGCTTCTGCTGAAATGGACTCTCTTTTACTTCCCGTACAATCTTCATCGCTAGATCGTGGATTTCAATAGGGTGACAGGTATGCAAGGCCCTCTGCATGTGAAAGAGGTGTGCCTCTAAGGTAGGGGAACGTCTGACGGGGCGTAGGGACCTTTCGTGCGTCAAAATGAATTCTGCGTTCGGGGAAAAACACGAAGAAGACGAAGCTGAACTGGAATCGACAGAGCTTCCAGAATGAGAGGCGATATCAGGGGATGGCCACATCTGCGCAATGCCGGCCGTCTTGTCGCAAGAGATATACCACCAAAGGTTACCAGCTACATCATCGGCAGTAATTCTGACTGCAAGAGTGAGAGAATGGTCTGTCTGGTCCTCGATAGGCATTTAACGACCAGCGTAATTTTAGGGAGTTGCACAGACATCGGTAAGGGCAGAAGTATTTAAAGGACTCTGAATCAAAGTGGAATGGGCCACAGCAAGTGGCAAGTACGTTGATGCACGAGATTCATTGAGCCACAGAGTTTCATACCAAGCCAAAGAAATCGATTCCTAAAAACAAGACTCACTCAGTGCAAGACATACATCGTTCGGCAAATGCCGTCGAAGCCTGTTTTAATTAGCGCCCGGTCATCATCCCAACTTTTTGCTCGACAACAGATCAAGATATCCCCCACCCCTCCGACATGGTGAGACCAAATTCCTGCCCAATCTTTGCCCATATAGCGAGTCGCATTCCGCCAATACCTAGATGTTGGCAAATTTTCGTGTTGTATGGGATGGATGGCTTGATGAACTTTTGGATGTCAACTGAGCCGAAGTGCTGACGATTTGTTGAATATGTCTAGGATTCAAACTTCAAGCGTTTCGTAGAGGTCGGAAGAGGTACGTTTTGTTTGCAGCATCGTGAATGGATATTCTAATTCAAGGTGTTCGCCAGTCGTACTTCTCCGATCTGGTCCACAAGCCGGTCAAATCGCCGTTATTGCAGAAATCATAGACCACAATCGGGTGCGTCCTTTCTGGTTCTACTTGATTACGGAAGAGCAGACACTGAGGCTCAATCTTTAACCTTAGGCGATTGTGGACGGGCCATTATCGAACGTTCCCCGCCAAGCTTACCCATACCGACATTTGACGCTGACTCCGTTCAGCTTAACCAAACTTCCACGAGCTGCGGGTACCGGTGTCATTCGAAAGCGACTAGAGAAAGATGGTATCATGGAGAAGTGGCAAAAGTCAACGTGGGCCCAGAAGCGAGAAGCTATCGAGAAACGGCGGTCTTTGAACGATTTCCAACGATTTTCAGTTATGCTCGCCAAAAAGACGAGGAGAGATCAAGTGAGGAAGATTGTCAAGGCTGAGAGCAAGGCTTGAGGGTGTTGGGTTACTCGAAAATATACATCATGTATTGTCACAGGATCGTTGCCCTGTATTCTGTCGCGCTTGCGATTTATCCCTATGCATATTGCCTATGGATTTACAGAATACGATATGCTACATGCCATCAAGTTTCAGATAGTTTGGATAATTTTTGAGGGTTGATTCCCAGTCAAAAGTCCGTCGCAGCTGGTCACAGCTACCAGGGTCGAGCCAGATCGCACTACTCAGAAAAATGAGAATCCTAAGATGGATATCTTGGGAAATCGTAGCAAAATCGTACCTCATCGTACCGCATAGTACCACATCGT
>QGOD01000094.1:96260-108446 GCA_003313065.1 Sarcodon sp. MG97
GTCGTCGGACGATGGTAAGCACCCGCTCCGTTTTTTACATATCTTGTAACTGGTAGATGCCCCGGCGATAGAGCGATTTGGTGAATCATTTGATGATGTACCTCAAGCAAGGAGACAGTTGGGTACGACATCTAGGCCTGTTTTTCATTTCAGCTCGGATCTCAAAAGTCAACTGCAGGTCTCGCTAGTGCTGTGTCCCTGATTTTCAATCGTATGATCGGTACTGGGCAAGTCGTACCCCATGATAATATCAGCATTCCAAGTTGACAAAGTTGTTACAGCATATTTGCCACCCCAAGCGTAATTCTACGATCTGCGGGAAGTGTAGGACTGGCATTATGCATGTGGCTTCTTGGCGCCATTGTAGCTGCTACAGGAACAGCAGTGTACATTGAATTCGGAACCGTATGTGCACCCTCGACTCTCTTATGTCGCAAGTCTTTTAAGCACCGTTCGCTCCAGGGCCTTCCACGCAATGGAGCCGAGAAGAACTATTTAGAGTTTTTGTTCAAGCACCCTAAATTTCTGGCCACCTGTGTTTACGCCACGTATGCGACTGTCATAGCAAGTTATCCGAGTTATTCTCGGCCAATTCACAGCTTACAAGCGATGTAGGGGTGGGCTGCGGCCAACTGCGTCGTGTTCGGTGAATGTACGCGTTCACCTTCATCGTCCTGCACTTGGCGTTGATGCGTACTTGGACAGACGCTATTCATGCCTTTGACCTAACTCCGAGTGTGTTCAACATCCGCCTCATTGCGGTTTGTTGCGTAACGTTCTCGTTCGCCATACACAGTGCATTCATGAAGTGGGGTCTCCGGTTGCAGAACGTGTTGGGATTTTTCAAACTTTTCATTCTCCTCGCCATCGGTATGGTCGGCACGTTTCATCTTTTAGGTGTTCCAGGTTTCCAGTTACAAGATGGAGTAGAAAAGTCACACAACCTCGAGTGGGCTACGTTGTGGGAAGGCAGCGGGAATGGTGCTACTGCTTTCATCACTGGCCTGTATAACGTCATCTGGTGTGTTTACACAATGTTTTCCATTCCGTGCTCTCGTTGACGCAAATTATCATTTTCCACTAGGTCGTTCACCGGCTATTCTAATGCGAATTATGCATTGTCAGAGACTCGAGACCCAATCAAGACCGTCAAGAAAGCTGCTCCTTTAGCTCTGTTATGCGTTACAACCCTTTACTTGCTCGTTAATATTGCGTATTTTGCAGTGGTGTCACGAGACGACATACTCGGCAGCGGGCGCATTGTCGCGTTGAGTCTCCAACTATTTCTTGACTTGCCCTCCTATATTCTAACAAAACTACCAAAAAAAAAAATAGGGCTTTGTTTTTCAGAAACATGTTTGGCTCTTCGACAGAAAAGGCGAGTGATTATAGTTAAATGGTGAATACAACCGAACTTTTTGTAACGAGAACACTATTTCAGCTTCTCAGTCTCATAATTGCTCTATCTACGATGGGGAATAACCTCACAGCACTGTTCACTCATGGGAGGGTCGTGCAGGAACTGGGCCGCGAAGGTGTGCTACCGTGGTCATCATTCTTCGCAAGCAACAAGCCCTTCAACACGCCCATGCCTGGACTTTTTGAACAATGGATCATAAGCACCCTATACATCGTCGCCCCGCCACCAGGCGATGTCTACTTGTTCATGGTAAACTGTGAGCAGTTCCAAGATATGACATCATAACCTAATCTTCATGCCCCGCACACACACGCAGTGGCTACGTATCCAGAGGCTATGATCAACACCTGCCTGTCCGGTGGCCTTCTCTACCTGCACAGTCGGAAGGACGAGTCCCGCGGATGGAACCCGCCTTTCCGCGCGTACAAGTCCGCCGTATGGTTTTTCTTTGCGTCCAACCTGGTGTTGATCACGGTCCCTCTCATGCCGCCTGCAGAGGGCTACAGGGTCTACGAAAGCATTCCTTATTTCGTGAGCACACATCTCTCTTGTTGCGTTTGTTTTTCGAATTCGGATGTGGTTCTGATGAATTCTGGCGTCCTTTGCAAACTTTATTCATAGTTGCACGTGTTGGTGGCTTTGATGATTGGACTGTTGGGAGCTGTTTACTGGTATGTGTGGTGCGTTTTGATTCCTCGACGAAATGGGTATCGATTAGAACGAGAAAGAGTAGTGCGTGATGATGGAGTTTCAAGGAATGTGTTTAAGAAGATTCCTTTGTAAGTGCATCCTGTCTATATATAGTAAAAGGCGGTACCTGGTCCAGGCAAGGCGACCCAGCCCATTATCTCGTAGTAGAATATCCCTGTTCTGATAAATAACTCTGATCATGACCCATGCGGGGGAGGAGTGCAGTTGATTAACAAAGCGAGATCAATCGTTAGTCATTATGTAAGTACCCAAATACTGATTAGCATCCTTTGCTATTACGCTAGGCGCTAACTGTCAACTGCCACTACAAATTCGCAGCCTGCTATGAAACAGCAAAGCAACAAAGGGGGAAGAAGACAGGGAGGCATTGGACTGTGCGTATGCCGTGCACGGAGAGAGTGATAGTAACAAAAGAATTACTACAATAACGCTGACGGTCGATGTGACTGACTCGCAAGCTCAATGGATTCCGTGACATTAAAGTCGGGGATGTGTAGATCTTGACTGTGGAAGTTGGCCGACGGCAACTCCAGCGACCCGTAATATGCTAGGCGGACATTCAGCATCAAACGGCTGGCCAGAACCGAGGGTATGGCAACTGCTGGACCGATAGCCACATCCAGATAACGGGCCTGAAGAGATAAGAAGAAGATCATTCGCCTGCGCAAGTCCCCTAATGAGAAAAACAAACCATGTTAACCATCCAATATGCGACATTGACTATGTAGACGGCTAGGATACTGGCGGACGAAGATTATGTGAGATGAGCAGGCCGGCCTCGAGAGTACGTTCAGAGGACCCACCCAGGGTAGTACATATTAGAGTCCCTTAACAAAAGACTGAAGAGATTTTTGGACGTCAACGGAAGGTCCCCAGTTTCCCGAAAACGCTGATAAGTTTTAAGCAAGGCAAAAAAATATAAAGTAGCTTCGAAAAGCGTTATGGTCAAGCTATAATACGGAAACCACGCAGGTATGAATGTGATTTGACACCATGATACGATGTCATGTATACTCCAGGCCTTAGCTGAGGCAGGAAAGGGAGGGATAAGAAACTGACAGTGAGGAGCTCGTATTTGCGCACCTGACAATGATGATGTCTCTATGCCTAACATTATCGACACTGTTGTAATCTCGACGACGAACGCAGTTATCATGAAAATGGCGAGTCTCCGTGATCGTCCAAAGAGGGCGAAGATCCGGAGCTGGATGATTACTAAACAGATATGCTTCAGTCTCTGGCGTAACGTCGATAGATGAGACCGAAATTACCCTGTACACAGAAGGACGAGCTGCCAGTCAACCAAGCTTGGGCCTTGAACCAAATCGTGCCTGTAACACAGACGGTTAACAAAATACAAGTAAAACGATAAATGGGAGCCGGTTCACATCTGTATATCAGGTTCAACCACGACAAGTTATGAGATAGGAAACAAGAGAGAAATCGACGTTACTAACTCCTAAATTCTTATACGTTAGCAAGGCAACAAAATAAATTTTATAACGGACACACATAATCAGTCAAGTTACGAGATGTCGCGACTGCTGAAAGTTAGGCGTTTGAATAGAGGGGCGTGAGTAAGACATGCCTAAAGCTCCGAATCTACGTTATTAGGGGTTGCATAAGGACAGGCACGACTACGAAGAACGAAAGGGACTGACACCGTAAGAAAAACCCCAACATATCTATTCTAACCAGGGAGTGAGCGACGAACATCCTAGACGGAGGGGGAGCATGAACGTACCCAGAAAAAAATATAAGTGGACAAGTTACGAGGTTTGTTCTAGATATATATCAATGATGAACTCTATAGTTGACCCGCTGAGTACGAACCCAAAACATCGTCCGCTACAAGAAGAGGTCAGTCTACGTGGAAAATGAGATTTGGATGGATGGGTACCTCGTGCTCAAAGGTGAGGACTTTTGAATAAGGTTATCAATGAAGAACAGAAAAGACAACGGGGATAGATGCTCACGATAATCCCATAATAACAAGGAACAGGACCCTACTAGAAATGAAAGAAGTCAGGAGGGGGAAGTTGAGGAATAATTGAGAGAAGAGTACCTCGTAGATAATGACTGTTATAAGCCAAAACCCAAGATTGAGAGTCCATGGGGACAAATCCAAGGCGCACGCACAGAAAGAGAACGGGAGGAAGAGAGTTTAAGAGGGCAGATGATGTACTAGAATAGACATCTTGAATAGTAAAAGAAGCCCGATGATTCCAAGACCCAGTGGGTCAAGTGTCTCGTCACTCATTTGTTAGTCCCAACTCTGTCACGTTGCTTTGGCAGCTTCGCACTCGCGTGACGATCCATCTTGTTCTCCAGAGATAAATCTATGCCTCGCCGTACCTGTACTCACGGATGTTGCAGAAACGGTATAGTCACAACTCGGGCGGATAACTTGGGATCAAATTTCCATAACGGAATTTGCTTTTCGTTCCGGGGACTGCTCCGAAAGGAATCAGTCAATCAATTAGGTTTGAGTTGTTGAAGCTCCGAAACCAAATGTGGTAGCCGGTGGCGCTCGGCATTTCGAGAGACGACTCAAACTTTCTCGTCTCCAACCAGTCGGAAGTGGTAGAGTCGTTGGCAACAGTTTGGTCTTCCACAGCACGTAACGACATAATGGAAGCCATGTTCGCATGACGATGACACCTGGGGTTTGAGGATGACAGAAAGGAGCTTCGAGAATCCCAATGCTGAGCCCTGGAAATGTCGAGTATGATATATGAACCCTGAAAACGAGACGGATTTGGCCACGGAAAATTATTTGAAATAATTGTGATATATCCTTATGCAGGACACAAAATCCGGTACACAGTATACTGTATGTCGATGAAGGTTAACCCTCAAGGTGTTAACAGTACTGCAGTCAGTCCCGTAAGCTTCAACTTGAAATCATCTTGGCCACCCCTCTGGGGTCGGTCACACATGCGCAATCAGGCCGACTGACGAGCCGACAAAACCTACCCCGGCCACGGTCGGCATCACGGAGTTTCCTTGGGATTTGAAAGACAGCTTTTCATAATTTCCAAGTTTTCAACCCCTGCAGAAAGTCATCCAATAAATAGTTCAATGTTCACCAGTCATTCCATAGTTTAATTTGATTTTCTAGTGGGGTGTCCTTGACAAGCTATTCTCCCACCAAGATATACGCAGCTTGCCAGGAAGCTGTCTAGTGTTCTGCACTCTAGTGCTATATGTACATATACGTATTGCTACGAGCCCTTGACAGCATTTTATGTCCGGTTGGCTGCTAAAGACCATCTTGCAGACTTTCACATCGTACTTCTGCTCACGGCAAGTTGTATCCTGCACCCCGTTCCCGCTCATCCTCTCGGTTATCGGGTCAGAACGATGTGCCGGTCTAGCGCACCCCATGCTCAATCGCGCGTAGCGTAGCGTCCCCGATACGCGATACGGTTCACGGCGATGTTGCTACTCCAGAACTGGTGCCAAATCCGGACGAACAACGTACGCCGTATCATGTCACCTAGCCTTGCTGTTTTAGCAGTCAGGACACATTGCAAGCGTCAACGTCACAGCTAACACGGCTGCGGGCGAATACGCCGTACGTCCAACTTTAATGGTAAAGTCAAAAGGAAGGTGAATGACGGACCCTCCTTGACCTCGTCTTCCTCATTAATCTAGTTGCAAATCAAGGCAGCGGGGCTTAGTGATCTGTGTCATCAAGCACTAACGAGATTAGAGTTTTAAGGAAAATGTATGGCAAATTTTGCTGTGTACTGTCGTTTCACCTTGATACAGCAGTTGAAATGTGCCTCGTTACAAGATGGTTTACATACTTAAGTACATAGAGTAAATTCCATTAAGTGGGTGCATCATTGAATCAGCTTCCAAGGGTCGTCCTCATCCATGTGGTTTGTAGTTACTATCGTGTCATTATGTATCACAGACAAATACTGAGAAGGGGGGAGAAAGACTTGGTTTTCTGAATTATGATCCGAAGTTTCCCGCATCCATCTCGTTTAATTTGTCTTCTTCGGCATCAATGTTTCTGACCGACAACCAGAACAATAATCCACCAATAGCTGCGAGTACGGCCACACTCCCATAATTCCATACCAACAGAGGATCCGCCGCCAATGGGTTCCATGCCTCCCCAATCGCAGAACTGATAGCACTGGTGAACAAGAACACGCTCATGACCAGACTCCTCATGTTCTTCGGGGCTTTGGTAAAGGCATATTCTAACCCTGTGATACTGGCGAAGATTTCACTAAATGCAATCAGCACGTAACTCCCCGTCTGGATCCATACGTTCAAATTAGACGTCAGCGGGTTGCCTGCAGCATCTTCGCATGTCCCGACGGAATAACCGCAAGGGTTAGTCTTGTAAATGTAATGTTGAAGAACAGCCTTTAAGCAAAAAAAAAATTAGACACGGAAATGTGTGACAATATCTATACGTACAGCCCAGATCATGGCTGCTGCACCGGTCATGAAGCCCCAAGTGATCTTCTTCAATGCGGTGAAATTGATCCCAATACGACGCAAGCCTGGATAAATCTGAGGCAGATTGGAACTCAGCATGAACAATGGTACGCAGGTGGGTAAACATACGAGGATATCACAAATAGGGATGAATATGATGAGGGCCAAAGGGTCCAAATTCGACAAAATGTCATTAGGTAAACCATGGGTATTCATAGTAGCCGCCTGCGATGTCAAATTGTTGTTCAACTGATTATAGGCCAACCCTTGAAGGCGATTTTGGCGATCAGCGGACTGATCGGGACAAAAAAAAAGATTATACCACTGCTTACAGTAAACGGGAAACCAGCAGAAGACGGAACAAGCTTTCAATCCTCTCCTCACTTCATCCACCCATTGATCGTCAAAAGTCATCCAACGTGGGCGCTCTTCCTCTGAGAACTTGCTGGGCTTGGCATTTTCCCAGAAGTCGTCAGAAGTGAGCTGACGGAAACATTTTACGGGGTTCCATGACCATCTCCCTTTAGCAGCAAACCTCCAAAGTCGGAGGGCTGAAGCCAGTACGGAACCGGTGGGAGGTGACTTGACATACTTATCGTTCCCGTACCAGAGCACGAGTGGACATAGCAAGAAAATGGCGGTGGGAAGGGTGTACGCCAGATAGAATCCCACGTACTGTGACGAAATTCACTAATGCGCTGTGAAAGATATGATAGTGGCTTACCCTTTCCGAATACGCCATTCCGATCTGTCCAATCAAGGCACCAATGTTAATGAACAAGTAAAAGTACTAATGAACTCAATCAACGACTCAAGTCCACGGCTGTGTATGATCGATGAATGCGCACCATGTAAATCCTTGATGTCGTCAGAGATGGATCGACAATAACCTTTTCCCCACTTTTTGTGTACCTGACGAACAATTTGGTCTTTCTATATTGTTCTGCGACGAGAGGCGAAATGTTGGACTTGAAGCCGCCAGTACCCAGACCCATAATGATGAGGGCGATGACGAAACAAGCCAAAGCTCCTTTGGGATGGTTAATGACCCCGGGGATAGCAGAAATGATCAGTAAGACATGGCCAAACAAAGCGATTCCTAAGGAGATTGTAATCGTTTTGTAGCGACCCCAATAAGTATCAGCCATATAAGCTCCCAGGAGAGGGACCACGTAAACCCTGATGAGCTAGTGAATTACTATGGACTAAGATATGTAACAAGATATGAACGGACCAAAAAGAGTTGAAAGTGGTGAGGCCTGTGGATGCTTGTTGCCCTTGGCCCAAGGCGCCGGCTTGACCAATTTTGCCTACAGAGCCAGTTTTAGAGCCAGGAGGAAGGGGTTGCTGAATGAAGTTGGTGAAGACGACGGTCGTGCCGTAGTACGAGAAACGCTCGGCCAACTCGATAAACGCGATCACTAGAGAAGATGAGACGAAAAGTGGGTAAGGGAGGGAATGAGAAGAAATTTACAATAGGCGTTCCACGGGATAGCGTCTGGGACACGTCTCAAGGTCAACTTTTCATCTTCGGTTGGGAACTCGAGACCATCATGAATACCATCATGGATCTCGTCGAGTTGGGAATCAGAGGTGCTCTTCTTGAGATCTTCGTCGTAGTGAATCTTTTCGGATTCAGCCAAGCCAGCAAGGATGGCGTCGTCGCCGGTCAGACCAGCCATCAGGGAAGAGAGGTCTCGTGGGAGAATGAAAAGATAAGAGCAAAAGGGCGTTGGAATATATAAGGGAGACACACGCGATAACGCTTACTTCGGATGCAGAGACACCGGAGAACGAGAAATGTCTGATGGACGAGCATGTGATGGAGATTTTAATGATGAGGTCTTGTTGGACCGGCAAAAACTGATCAGGTACAATCTATACACACACAATGGGCCCGTGTGGTTCTCCATAGACACGTTCAGGAAAGTATGGCAAGCGCTACGACTCAACTTTGAAAGGAAGGAAGAAAAGGAGGACTTGCACATGCGACAAACAGCATTGAGGGAATTTCATAAGGTAAGTTTGTACTACGAGGCAACCTGAGAGAAAGAGAGAGAGAGGGGGGGGGACAGACTCGTTAATCATCGGTGCTGGCTAAGGTCCGTAGGATCGACTTCCTGTTGTGTCTCCTGCTTGCCTCTGGTCCTCCCCCTGAACTGCTGATCATATTATCCAACGACCGACCCTCACGGCCAACCACCACTACGCTGGCACGCGTAACGCTGACAACTATACCCATTTCAGTCTCATTCATTCTCACCTGCCGTCGGCATTTTTTATACTGCAATTTGTGCAGCACGTAAGAATAGAATCACAAGACGTGACATGACATCTTCGGTGATAAGTACTAAAATGTTCCGTTCAATACTCCCTTGACTGTTCATACAAAAATCGCCTCCGAGACGACTTGTCTGTTATTTTCTCAGACTGCGGAACATAGCTTAGTTACTAGTAGATAGGCTCTACGCTACGGAACTCGGTAAAGATACCCATACAAGTACACCAACATCAGCACCGATTTGAAGGAAACTCTTGACCAAATCCGGCATAGTTAGATTCAGTCGAATTTCACAATTTGGAGAAATTGCGGGTACAAAGAAGTCTTGGACTCCTTCTTGCATACCGTCTCCTGCTCAAACACCTGCTTCTGGGCTTCTGCTCTCAGCTTCCTTTTCCAAGGCGCAACTGACGCTTGCAACTTTGAGCCATTTGCCGGACGGACCGGATATTGGTCACACGAGTTTCTCTGGAGCTGGAACCACTCCAATGTCGATTGTAAAGTGGTCCTGTAAGTCGTCATTACTTATAGAATTCACGATACAGCATCACCAACCATTATCCAGCGCCAGAGCGGCGACGTTCAGACAATACCCCCCTTCCCGTCATCGCCAACGAGATCTATCTGGAAATATTCGACTACTTCATCCCCTCCAGTCAAGGCTTCTCCGAAGCAGAATGCCGTTCTGCTTTCGCAACGCTCGCTCTCGTATGTCGTTTCTTCTGCGCAGTTTGCATTCCACGCCTTTTCGAGACGGTCTGCTTTTATGTCAAATCGGAAACCAAGGACCGGGTCAAAGCTCAGACCGAATGGTGCAAAAAAATCATTGATAAGAACAAACTCGCACTATCCCTTGCGGCATGTGTTAAAACATGTAAATTTTCTGGCTGGCTTCCGCCATACCCTTCGTTGTCATGGATCTACTCGGCATTGATGGCCAAACGCGCAAAGGCGATTTCGTATTTTCGGAACCTCGAAAACTTGCATTTGACCGACACGACTATTGATCAGTCCTTCTTCGCGTCTGTCATCGCTAAGGACAGCCTCAAGTCGCTATCGCTAGACGGGTGCCCGTTTCAGCCACCTAGGCAACCATGGGACTTGACGCAACTCCGGGCCCGATTGATAAATTTGCAGGTCAGATCTTGTACCGACCTCGGACCGTATGAAATTCCGCTGTCGACAATCTCATCCAGCCGCAATCTTCAGACCTGCATCGTTTTTGATGATAGCCTCGCTGATTCTATATTTTCCCAACCTGTACAATTTGACCAGCTACGAGAATTGCATGTCACGGGACCAAATAATATCGAGGATTTCCTTGATCGAACGCCTTCCATCGTTAAACTCGGCTTGCTCTTATCAAAGACAACCCGATCATTGTCTCCCAAGAGCCTGCCAGATCTTCAAGAACTGTCATGTCCCCCACTCATCGTCGACCTAATAATTGGACTGGTCTCTAGACCTTCATTACGAAGCCTTGAATTTTCTTGCAGTGGGTCAGCGGAGATGGGCTGGAATTTGTTCCAATGTACCAATTGCGACGTGGAATTCCTTAGCATTCCGGAACAAATGTATCTTTACGGCCATCTGGACAAATATTTTCCTGTTCTAGATACTCTGCAACTGAACTATCTCCCCAGTAGGAGTTCGAGACTGGTACGTCTCCACTGTACCTCCTGTTATCGTCGTGTGCAAGCGGTATTTTGCATTCTTAGATCGTGGAATCGATAGAACGACTTTGTACTCAGTGGCCCAGCCACCCCATAGTTCGTCTGTTGGTCATTAATGGTAGAAGATGCTGGCCTTGGCTCAACCTCCAGGATCAACACCGTTCTCTCGTCGATTGGATCTTCAAGGCTTTTCCTCATACAAAAACGGTTCAATTTGAGAATATTTTCGAATGGTATCTGGAAGATTCAGGTTGGAAGATCAGGATTATAGATCGGCAGCTTCTCAACACGCGAATACGGCCCTTGATAGGGAATATGAGACCAGAAGATGTAGCGGACTTTGAGTGTACTCTAGTCAATATTCTCGGTAGGGAAGTACTTGAAAGTCTTGCGATTTGATCCCTTTGGAGATAGATTAACAGATTACGTCGCACGATCTCAGCACAAAACATGGATCTTCCTAGCACAATAATATTCTTTTAAGTAGTTCCAATTAATACGCCCGCCAGGAAAAAAAAAGCCATGGCGGCATTCGCGAAAATGGATATCGGTACAAGAGAGAACTCGACTGAAGCGGGAAGCAATCATTTCGACAACATCATCTGACAACAATAATGAATACCGACTTGGCATCGAAGCAAGCGGAGCCAAAACTCTCTTACCTTTACGAATTCATCATAGTTGATCTGACCATCACCGTCAACGTCGGCCTCACGGATCATCTCATCGACTTCATTGTCCGTCAATTTCTCGCCTGCAGTTTCACACACCCATATTCCCACATGATGATATGATAGACGATGGGATGTCACTCACCGAGGTTAGTCATGACATGTCTCAGCTCAGCGGCACTAATATATCCGTTTCCATCCTTATCGAACACCTTGAACGCCTCCTTGATTTCCTCTTCGCTATCAGTATCTTTCATCTTTCGTGCCATCATGGTCAGGAATTCAGGGAAATCAATCGTGCCATTCCCGTCCGCGTCCACTTCGTTGATCATGTCTTGGAGCTCAGCCTCGGTGGGATTCTGACCAAGGGAACGCATGACTGTCCCGAGCTCGACAGTAGTGATTGTGCCATCTCCATCTGTAAGCAGATCTATATATATGAACTATTCTTTTCCGAAAGCATCCCAAACAAACCTTTATCGAAAAGTGAAAACGCCTCTTTGAATTCTATAGTAAATATACGCCACGCACAAAAAGTCGTTGTATATCAGTAGCGCATTACCTCCCAGTCAACACAGTCTGCGACGTACCAGAGATTTGTTCTGATTATGAAGTGGGACGAGAATAATACGAGGAAATTCAGTGAAACTCTTGTCCAGCCGATGAGCGGTCGCAACACTTCGTACCTTCAGACTATAATAACTGATCGTTTATATCGTGATCTTTGCGGCACTCGACAGGGGACGACGTACCAATTGATCGGCCATTTTCTAATCAACTGTGGTGTGTGGAAGAGAGTGGGAGTGATTTCAGAGTTGCAGAAAAATGATTTCAGACGGTCAGAGTGGGGGACTGTGTTCGAAGATGGAAGAGAAAGCGGGTTGGAGGTTTGGGTCAGGATTGATGTAGTGCGGCGCGTCGTACTCAATCTCGGCAATCGCCTTCACTGGCACTGCAACTTGGTAAGGA
>QGOD01000094.1:108903-120873 GCA_003313065.1 Sarcodon sp. MG97
GTTCGTACTGCTGCTGCGAGAATGAGGTCGAGGCTGTTCTTTTGTTCCATTCGTATTGGAACCCCGCACTTGTGCGCCGAGCATGAAACCTTCGATGGAATCCACGTTCTTCGCAATAATCGTATCCCATGACTTTTCAACTGTCCAAAGAGAGCGATCCATGAAGGATCAACATTCCTGGAGGAGCATCCATTCTCAGCATCGTAACCCCTATAGACTACGTGCTTGATTGAGCCAGCGGTGAGCCCTAGAATCATTGATTTGTCGATTGATTTTCTTCTTTTGTGCCTTTCTTCTTGGATTCAACAGATTTAGGTCTGGCTACATAATCACGGTGAGATGTAAATAATGAAAGCGAGATGAACAGGTAAACAAACAGGAAGTGCCAGGCTTGTTTGTGTTAACTGCCTTGAAAAACACTTCGGTTTCCGCTTCATCGGGGGAGGCGACTCCAACCATACATTCCTGTTGGGAGGTCAGCACAATCCACAGGAAACGAAGTGCAACTTACATCCCTTTTAAATGTGAATTTGCTTGGAAGTACTCGATGCCGTCATACAACTCGTGTTACCTCTCGTCCCGTCGAGGTCTACTAATTTGAAGTGTAAATTACCCCCGCGTCTCTGGTGAATGCTAAACAGACCCTGCGTCCGACCAGTCGGTCGGATCTGGGTAAGCATAGTAGGGCCGAGCCATTGGCACCCTAACGTTTGCCAGCAGAATTTTGCACTGTCGGGAGTGGTCCCGTCCATACTCGTTCGAAATCCATGGTCGAAATGGCACAATCCTACTGAGCGAATGAGTCTGGTATTGTCTCCGTAGATCAATATCAAAAGGAATGAAAATGAGAGCAATCTATTCGGACAGAATTTAAACGAAGCGAATCTATGTATCGATCGCTCCGATGGACAAGCCAGCTTTGGTTGGGAGATTTATTTCATTCCACTCCATTCGCATTGTCAATATTTAAACAGAAAACAGATGATAATCAGAAGTAGAACGATGTACAAACAGGAATCGGGAAATTTAAATACTTGCAATTATTCCCAGCTATCGTCATCACTATCTTCATCATCACTGCCTCCCATTCGTTTATTTCTCTCAGTCAGTGCTCTCGCCAATGCAGAAGTGATGTCTCCCGCAGCAGTCGGATCCTCGGCCTCTGTCTGTGGGGCAGGAGCAGAGACAGCTTTACTCGCAACATCGCCACCTGTGGAGGTAGGTTTAAGAACATGGATGCCTTTTCCTTGGATTGAGGCTAATAAGTCAGCCCGTGCTCCGGTAGCAGCAGGAAGGGGAGGCATCGGTGGTCCACCTCCAGCAGATGGCGGCGGCGGTGGAGGTGGCGGCGGCGCCTCGCTAGACGGGGGAGCGGGTGGCGGTGGAGGTGGCGGTGGAGGAGTGTTACCAGATGAGAAAGCGGGGGGCGGCGGCGGCGGAGGAGGAGGAGGAGATAAACCGCTGGATGGTGGGGCTGGCGGGGGTGGGGCTGGCGGGGGTGGAGGCGCAGGCGGGGCACTTGACTGGGGACGCGCGGGAGGAGGAAGAGGTGCTTTGGGAGGAGTCGTTTGAGGACGTGTGGGTGGTGGTGGTGGAACAGCGGGCGGAGGTGGCGCAGTGCTTTGAGGACGAGGCGGCGGTGCAGCACTCTGAGGGCGAGGTGGTGGTGCTGGCACACTGGGGCGGGGAGGTGCTGGGCTAGGTACTGGCACTGGGGAAGATCGCGCGGGGGGCACAGGGCTAGGGGCTGGTGCTGGGGAAGATCGGACTGGAGGCGCAGGAGGTCGAGAGGGAGGTTGCGGCACACGGACAGGTGCAGGCGGCGGCTGTTGAATGACGGGAGCAGGCGGCGGCTTGGGTGGTTGTATAGAGGCCTGACTATCGATTGAAGAAGCCCCGTTCACATGGTTTCTGCGAGGAACAGGTCGAGGTGGGGGTTGTTTTTTGGGTTCATTCGTAACGGAACTTCGATTTTGCGCATCTCTCATAAAGTCTTTGATGAAATCCATGTTCTCCGCAATAACCTCCTTCGCTACTCCTTGACTCTCTAGCTGTCCAAGGAACGCGTTCCATGAAGGATCGACATTCCTGGAAGAGAATCCATTCTCAGCATCGTAACCCATATGGGCTACGTGCTTGAATGAGCCAGCGGTGGGCCCTGAAATCATCGATTTGTCGATTTTTCCTCCTTTTGTGCTTTTCTTCTTTGTGTCAACCGATTTAGGCTTGGCTACATAATCAAGGTATGAGATACAAACAAGAAAGGCGAGGTGAACAGGTAAACAAACAGGAGGTGTCAGGTTTATTCGAATTGACTCTCTTGAAAAACACTTTGGCCTCCGCTTCATTAGCGAATACGATTCCGATCATACATTCCTGTTGGGAGGTCAGCACAATCCACAGGAAACGGAGTGCAACTTACATCTCCTGCAAAAGAATGGAAATATGGCCGGTCTTGAAAGTACTCGATGCCGTCATACAACTCGTGTTCCCAAATCACACCCCTCGTCCCATCGATGTCTACTAATTTGAAGTGTAGATTACCCCCTGCGTCTCTAGTGAATGCTAAACCGCCCTGGAGTCCTGCATAAGACCAGTCGTTCGGATCTGGGTAAGCATAGTACACTCTTGCTAGCGTCGCAGTGAATATCTTGTTGGCGGGCTTTGGGATCGATGATGTTACTTTGCTCTTTTCTTCTTTGGAGAGAATGGACTGAGCAGGCATGATGGAGGTAATATTAAGAGTGTGTGCCCTTCAAGCTCTAATTAGCTCTACGCGCAGTTCGGTTTAGCAGTGCAAGTCGCGTCAACAAATTACTTGATCATCTCACTGCGGAGTTGAAGCAAAGAATTATGTCCTTCATTTTGTTGAGGTTGAAACAAACAAGAGAGTTTTACTCGGTACTCCAACAAAAAACTGTGGTGATTTTGCGCAGATCTCTCTTCAAGTGTAATAGTATATACAAGAAACATGCACTAGCTATAGTAATCTCCCAGTCTTGTGCGTGTGTTTTTCAATGTTCTGGGAAGGGTATGTCGCTTCCCGAGGGATATACAAGGTGCCTTGAGCTGAAACAAAATCCATTATCACTACGAAGTACATACACACATACATGGCACAGACAATAATAAGATGTGAACAAGAAAAGTGTCGAGAGAAGGGAACAGAACCAAAACATGAAGCATTAGGCCTATTTAATTACTACCCTCCTGTCCTTGCTGAGATGATTGGCGTCCTTTAACAAATTCAAGCGCCAGTTTCGGACTAGATACACAGGAATCAATACCACTGTCATTTTGAGATCCGGATAGCTCACCTATCTGCAGGTTTCACTGGAAGTTTCTTATCAACAAGAACTCCGCCGCGTTCAAATATGAAGTGGCTGCGAGCAGTCTTGCTGCTGCTGCCGGTCAAAGCCTTGATAAGAACTCGTTTGCGATCAGATAACAGGGGATAAGGCAGGGTTTTCTGAATACAACTTAGTCCAATCCTATGGTATCGCGTAAACCTAAAGAACAAACATACCTTGGTTTGCCATTTCATTTGAGCGGCAGGTGCGTCGGCACTCAGACAATAAACATTGAAATTGGAAGAGGTAAAATCTGGATATATGTCCCGGAAGCCACACGCCTGAGTGGTGCAGCCAGCTGAAGTGCTGGATTGAGAGAGAGAATTAGCCAGTGTAAACAAACGCACGAGTGTCAGCCTTGGGGACAAGGAACAAGATAAGGCCTTTTTCAGCTGCCAAGGTAGAAATTTCGACATCTTCGTCTTTCTCGTTCTTGAGTGTGAGAGTAGGCAACGAATCGCCAATGTTGACGGACGGCAGTGTTGGAACATTGTCATCGTCTACTTTAGTCTGGATGCTAACATAAGACGTAGGAAATACGGACAATCTAACGTAAAACACTGACCTTCTTCGACTTGGCAGGCTCAACCGAAGTCGAAGGTTCCATTAGTTCATCGTCGTCAAGACTCCTCTTTTTCGTCTCCGCAGCCTTCTTAATGGTAGAAGCCTTGGTCTTTTTGGGCTCAGCAGCCTTCTGCTCGTCATATTGACCAGGTTGAGAGGAAATCCTGGTTGATCTGCGAGGGCCGTCTGTAGCGCCTAGATCAGGTCCTTGAACGTCAGCAGATGCTTTGGCCGATGTTTTGCGAGGCATTATAGTCAAGAGTGCTATTCAGCGGACAAGAATAGAGCCCAAAATTGTTGGGGGGAAACGAGGCGCAAGGGAGGAGCCTACTAATCTCGAACGGAATTTGCGCCGTTTATATAGCACGAGATCCAATAGGAAAGCTTCCTGAGTTTAAACCACCCGAACATGTTATCCTGGTACTTAAGTTGGCCGTTGGATTGGTTGGGAGACAGCAGGGCTATAAGCAAATTAATTCAGAAAAATAAAAGTGAAGCCAGTGAACTTTCAGTCACGCCGCCCTCGTTCAATGCGCTGTTTAGTTATCAGTGCAGGAACACGGCACCACTGGATCGTACGCTTATCCAGCACATAACAAGTCGACACACGAAGACTTTTTCCTGGCTCGCAAACAGCTCGAAAATAGCCAGGAGCGTATGAAACTGTTGTTCTCATATTGAATCGCTTCCTCTAAGAACCCGTTTCCGGCATCGACAACGACGACGACAATTGCTATTACTATCACCGTATGACGACTATGGCTACCAGTTCAAGTCCGGCCTCCTCATCTGCAGTAACCATACCAATTCCGGGAAAGTCGATTCTCAAACGCCCGCCTCCTCCTCCACAATCGATATTCTCCCGATTAAGCCGTCTTTTACCTACTCAAGTTACTCAAGGATCTGCAGAAGATGATTCAAAGACACTCAAGAGAGCGCACTTTATTCTCCCTCAGATGTCTACTGTGTATCCTATACTAGCGGCCAATCCACCTTACACACCTGCAATCAAGGAGGAGAAAAAGAACATCGAGGAAAGAGAGGCAGAGAGAAGGAAGCGTGTCGTTCGAGGCAATTCCCTGAATTCCAGAAGTAGTCCTATTGATCTGGATGAGTGGTGGTCTATGGACAAGGTTGAATCGTTCTATCGGGAATGTTGTGCGGGCAGAGAAGAGGATGTAGATCCGGTTATTTCTGTTGCATTGAAGGTAAGCCTACCCATTCTTACATCAATCAGTATCTGGGTTCGGGTATGATTTTGCGCGCTTCACGTACGCCAATCTATCCCCCGTCAGATCATATATTGAAACCACGTCGTGATGCGCGACTATCTATTCGTGGTCCCACGTAAAATGCACGTATCTGACCACCAATTTCAATGTATAGCGAGCATTAAACCCCGATTCACGAACTCTAGACCTTTCTGGGGCCCAGATAACCACAGCAACTGCTTTAGTTCTTTCTGATGTTTTCACCATCGAATGGGGCCTTCGCAAGCTTATATTCAAAGAATGTAATCTTGATGAAATTGTAAGTTGTGTGCTGCGCATGACCGCGCTTTGAACCCCTTCCTGACATTTGTGGATAGAATCTGAAGCCGATTCTCCATGCTTTGCTTATACCTAAATCACTACAGTTTCTCTCCGTTGCCTCTAATAGGCGGTTGAAAGCGCAAGCCTTCCGGTTAATCGGTGCTTATGTCCTCAGAGTATGTCTATCTCTACCTCGGGATAAAATATTCAGCGCTCAAACTCCTTTTAACAGGCAAAGACCTTGCAATTTCTGGATCTGTCCCAAAATTCGGTGGACAAGAAATCCATTGAATATATCGCTGCGTCTCTGGCCACTGCACCAGAACCAGGGCTTGTATCATTAAGGATGGACGACTGCTTGTTGAGACCCGCGGCTTTAGAGGCTTTAGGTGAGGATCTATTCACTTGTCCGCAATATTCATGCTTAATATGGCGGTGAGCAGCCCACACAGTCAGAACATCATCTCTACGGAATATTTCACTGAGATATAATCGTATTACAAGCACCGGAGCCGTTGCCTTGGCTCTTATGATTAAGGACTACCCAGATACAATACCAACTACTAATCGCCTTCCATCCCCTTCAGCCTCCCCGTTAAATGACAGTACCTTTACTCCTCCATTATCGCCGACTGGAACTCCCTTGCAGTCCTCTTCTCCCTTGCCCTCATCAGCACCAACGATTATCAAGACAAAACCTGGGCTTCCACCCCCTCGTCATCCAAAGGCTGCGCCCCCCCAAACTACATACACGCCATATATTCCACGTGCAAAACGAGCCGCCTCTGCTCCTCATGATAATGGACAACATTTAAATAGCACGGTACCTATAATAACATCCAACGCACAGGGAGGGATCACTACACGGCATTCAGTCACTCCTTCGACGCCTAGTCTTACTCCGACATCGATTAATGCCACTGGTGGACACCATCAGGGACCTAGTGCCGCCTTACTGGACAAGGTCAGAGCTTTGGACACCTTGCCACGACTAGGCGCTTTGAGGACATTGGATTTGAAGGGAAATGATATTCGTGTAAGTATATATATCTCCCGTAAAATATACTTCAATTTATCATGTTAATCGGGATTGTTGGTGGTGTCCAGGGAGGCATTACCTATATTTCCCAGGTCCTGAAACGGAACAGGACGTTGAAGGTGCTCAACTTGAGCGAAAATAAATTAGATGTTCAGGGATTGGTCATTATTGCTGAGGCGCTAGTCAGTTCATCTTTGCTGCCTCCATAAATTCCATAGGCTGATATAATTTGCCTTAGAAATACAATACTTCGCTGGAGACTCTGGATATGAGTAAAAATCCATGCTGTGGACCTGGGTTGGAAGGCGTATGTTCGTCGTTTACTGATACGCCTGACACTGTTCATCTTTACTCCAGATCCAATCATTGCGAACCGCCTTTACACTCAACAATGCACTCAAACGATTGTTCTTGTCATCGACACAGCTCACCTCTGCTGGAGCTATTGCACTTGCTGAATTCTTGCCAGAATCTCATTCACTGTTGCACCTAGACTTGACGCAGAACAACTTGGACTTGGCCGGCGTCATGGCTCTTAGCGGAGGGTTAAAGGCGAATTTCGTGATGAGATGTTTGGACCTGAACATTCCACCCGGGGACGAAGAAATGGCTAGGTTAGGTTTATTAGTGCTACAACATCCTTTGATCCATAACATGTTTTGTTTTGTTTTTCAGGATGTGCAGGGATATTCTAAATTCTTGCGTGAGGAATGCTGAGAAGATCTCTGCAGCGGGAAATGTAGACGGGAGTACCGGTAGTGCTAACAGCAGGAGGGCTGCCGTTTGGGGCATGATAGACGACAGCGAACTGGCAAAAACAATTCGGAGAGATTTTGACAAGGTTCAGTCTTCATTTGAAGTGATCATCCTGAGTTTCATATATAATTTGTTCTGCAGCCAATCGTTTGGACACAAGACGAGTCAGACATTGTGAACGAAGTTCACCATATCAAAACACGCTTGGAGTCCGCCTTAGACTCGCCTTCGCCGCAACTCAATTCGACAGGAGCACGGGAATCAGACTCGGAAATCATCAAGAAGGCAAACGATGTTTTGCCGAAACTGCAGAAGCTGATCCAGACTTATACCAATAACGACTCGACGAAACTCGCAGAGTTGTTGAATTTGAATGACGTGTTAAGTGGTTTGCTTCTAACGCCCTCCCCACCTCCATCCCTATCTTCTGTGTCAACGAGCGAGAAATTCAGACCATCAGGCTTAGGCATTTCCATCCCTGCAACGATAAGTAATGATATTCCAACGACACTTTCCCCTCTGTCTACCCAAGAGGACATCCCCCTTGGCGAATTACACGTCGGAAATGGTCATATTGAAAAAGACGATGACACAGAAGACGATGTTCCTTCAACACCGAAAGTCGACAAGGGTAAAGGGCGTGCCGATCCTGAGCCTGAAAGACCTGTTCCAGTTCTCAGGAGACCTTCTCTCGTCCTCGACGATGAGGACGAGGACGAAGAATCTGTGGTTCCTGAGACAGAATCCGTCGTTTCTCCAACCAATGACCGGTCAGTAGTTATTTCAATATGCCATCACATCTCATTATAGTTTTCGCGCAGGTCACGATCCTGGGTTGAAGAAGAGGGTGAGGTGTTCCGCAAAGGAACTATCCTTCTCGGCCCAGAAGAAATGGAAGGGGAATATGCAGGAGAAGATCTACGAAAAGAGGTCGGTCTTACTTTCTCCCATGTATAACACTACATTGTATGCATGATTACGTTTTTTCCTTATAGTTACTTGAAGCAAACGTAGAACGTCCTCCTCCAAGGCCATTGCAAGAGGATGAGCTGTTCGATTTCCCGAATCCGGACTCGACCCCTTCGACGCCATGCTCTCCAGAATCTCCAAAGATGAGCCCCATGGCGTACATCCGACGCGCGCGTTCGTCATCCTCTGGAGTCAATTCTCCTACACTTAGCATAAACCAAACTCTAGTTGACGGGAGTAGGACTCCTACAACCCAAAATTCCCAGGCAGCAGTGCCAGCTTCACCCCTTCTGCTTAGTGGATCTATTAATGGAATGGATCCACGTTAATTTTGAGCCGACCCTCGTTATTATTGGTTGTAAATTCACATTACTGTAGGATCCCCATTTAGTTGGCTTCACGGGATATTACGTCCCTTCATCCAATCACTTCATGCGGACGCGCGATACCTTGGACATTGAACAAAGACCGTTGTGATTATTAAAGAGACGTATATATGTCACATTAGTATGATAAGATCCGTACACAAGACAAAATAAATACTAGTGAAGTATTAGAGGTGGCGAATATATTAACTAACGCTATGTCATGGAATTAATTAATTAGAAACTCAGTAAGCGTCCATATACTCGCGACATCTATCTCGCAATCTAAACCATCTACCTCCGTTCCACTGCCGCACCCGAGCCCATCCATCATGAGGAGACATGGTTTCTATCCAGATTAGGACAGAGCACAATGCAAAGTCAGCATAGCTGACTTCATGTCCCATCGCAACTATGCCGTCTCCGTCAGGGCCGTTATTCTTGTCTAGAATAGAAGCGAGGAAGTCGAACTGCTCTTTGATTGCCGTCCAGGCTTGCTCCATCTGGGGCCCGCTTAGCTGACTTGGCTGTACCCTCTGGGGACCGAGGAAATGAGCTTGGCTGCGTTCGTGCAAGCGGAGATGGGAGATGGGGACCATGATTGGCAAGAGGGGTTTGGCGAAGATCTCCTGTATGTAGTGTACGAACAGAGTCTGGAGGGCGCGCGAGCCCTCTGGGAAGACGGGTCTGGCGGGGTATGTGATTTCTAGGTATTCTGCTATGAGGTTGGCGTTGGAACGAATGGCGTTTGTGCGGGAATCGAAGATTACAGGGAGAGTGTATACTGGTCTGCCATCTTGGCGAGTAGAGGTTGGAGGCGCGTTTATTGATCTAAGGATGTTCTCGACGTCTGAGAATTCAATCCATTGCGTGCGGTATGGGAGTCGCTTATAGTTTAGTATGAATCTATGGGGCAACAACGACGAGTCAGGACCGGATTGGCGATGTTTTAGTAAAAGAAACGCGCGAAGAAAACGTACCGGATTCGCCAAATATTAGGTGCCCAGGGCTGAGGGATTGTAGAGCGAACATCGTAGAGGGTGATCACTGGTTGAGACATTGCTTTTCGAAGGGGGTCGCTTTTCATTTTAAAGTAATTTTCTGGTATGAGGAGGAAGACTCATATAGTGTGGAGACCAAATATTAGATCAAATATCTGTAGTCAAAGCTAGGACGCGTCCGAGTCATCCCGCTCCGGGTTCTTGTTGTTATCTGGTCCGTAACCGATAATGGAACTAGGTAGTACAGCCTTAATGACGTACCAGGAAGGGGTCTGGGCGCATTGCAAGGACACGGAGTTTCTGAAATAACGCGTCAGCGGCAGGCCAAAAGAGTATTTCAGGATAAAGACTGCGTGATATTGGTATACGCAGCGCCCTCACTGTGCTTGATAGTTGAGGTTTCATCCAATGATAATTAGTGGATCGTGAGATTGGCCCCAGGATAGTCAGAATGCATTGCACAGCAGGATATTGCAACAAATAAGATGTCATCTTTTGAGGCACTGCCATTGTCGGTACGGTGAGCGCTCATGTATAGAGCAACCCCAACGAGGAATGTTCACCAAAGAATAAGAGTAGTAGGCAGTGCATTATATGAGTCTTAATGACATCGAGTCAGAATGACGGGGCGTTCCCTGTTTAACGGACATCAGACTTACTTCGCCGAAGTATAGACGCCCTAGTCAATAGTAAAGCAACAACTTGGATCGCAACCCAGTAGTAAATGGGATCAAGAAGACACCCTACTGGCTGTTTACCGAATATGCAGAACAGATAGTGGGAGATGGCGAGTTATGGGAAGGATCGGATGAAACGTGTGCTCGGATAAGCAAAAGTTACGATGTACATAGGCATGATAACCTGTGACTCGGACCCGAAGGCGCTGTTAATGTGTGAAAATCGTACCACGTGGTTTGACCAGTACCACCTCTTCCTCAGGCTCTCCTATCCACGCTTCAATACAACGTTCTCTGTTATCCTTCGAGCAGACGGTTCACTTTTTACGAACTCGCACAATCAATTCATCGCTGTCGTTTCCGGATCAAGTTCATCTCATAGTTTTCTTGCTTCAAAATGTATCTTACGTCCTTCAAGTTAAATATCGCCGGGCTGCAGTGAAAATACGCATGTCAATTGCTGATCCAGATATCGCTAGAACAAATATACCGCACAGGGCTGTTCATCAGCAAATCGGCACAATTTATGTGTGCAGGTGAACGGCCAATCTTTGATGCGTGTTCACTAAATCAGACCCTCAGACATAGCCTCAACTCTCATTATTATGTAGAACGACGTGATTCCCGGTTTGTAGCTGCGGCATTATTAAGGGCTCGATACACATTGGCCCGGTATATCGTGTCGCTCAACAACAAAATCCGTCTCACTTTGTCGACATTTTCTTTGTTACCGGTCCCTAACCTCCGAGACGCTGGTCTTTCATCCGCCGGACTATTTAATCTCGATTTTCTCAGGACGAAACACGTGTCGAGCGCTGAAGCCTTCCAATGACGTGTTTCAGGTATCGCACTCTTTGGGGGTATTCGTCAACCACCTCGCATCCTCCCGCGCGCCGAGTTCGCGTAAAGGTCACCTGCGCCGTGTTATCGACGAGTAGGCAAAGTCGAGCTCTCAAATTCCAGCAGGCGGTGGCGATCACCGCCAACGCTGACAGGCACCGCAACCAAGAAGTACGACTGCGGTGCCAGATACCACTGCAGAAATTATGATCAGACCCGTGATGACGTCACTCTTCATCGTTGGAAATAATAATTACATTTTCAAAGTCTGCGACGGAAGGGTACAAACACCACCCCCACTGCCACTGATCCACGATGTTGAATCCGGGCATTATCCTTCACCGGGCACCCAAGATGATCCCAATAATTTTCCAAAGGAGCCGTAGGTTATCGTTTCATCCATGTCGTCTAATTCTACAGTACGCGTTATCTTGTCAATATTACATAGGGTCTGAAGGAGCAAGTGAAAGGGAAAATCGCAGGCTTTGTTGAACACGGGAAGACAGGCGAGTTGATGGAAGAGCGATGTGAGCTCATCAGCGTTTGAGATTCTTCATTGTTGCGCTGATGATGGGCAATTCACACAATGACGACGACAACCCATTGACCAAGAACCTTCTGAAAACCGATCCCTTCTCCAAGATTGGTGATTTATTCGAACTTTGTCCCACTTGCGTGCGCCCACTATCAACATTTTGCCAATTTCTTTGTTGTTTTGCAGGCTTGAGCGCTCAAGAGTTTGAAATGTGCTACGGTCAACAACAATAGATCATCAATTGATGGTGCTCGTATCCATTTTGTTCCCTCTACGGAAATTTCAAACGTTCAGAGACTAGTTCGCATTGTGTTGATTCCAATTACGGGTCAAAGCATCAAT
>QGOD01000800.1:2597-22260 GCA_003313065.1 Sarcodon sp. MG97
AAAAGTGTCTGGACCCTGGGGTGAAATATACAACTTTCTAGCGGCATTCAACCTGGCTCTGAGTCACGTCAGATATCTTACCCAGTTATTGTGATACCAGGTGCTACATGTGTTGATGCACGCACCCCCTGAATCACAAGAGATAAGCTGTGGTCTGGGAGCTGTCAAGCTACTGAGACAAATCGGAAAATCCCAGTAGGTAGTTGCATGAGCGGGAGACAATGGCGGAGAACTTGAACTTGGCAACTTCGTGACTGCCTCATGTAAATTATCCACACTTGTATATTTGATGTAGATTCGGTTATCATTCTAAAGCCCTCGGTTGCCCTCCTTACAGGCTGAGCACTATCACATGTTGGGAACAGCAGAAATTGATTACCATAAATCATATTACATGACTACGCTCTCCAATTATTCCCAATGTATTCTAGCGCACCCTCGACAAATTCCCGTTAGCTCTCTTCTCTAGCCATACATCAACGCAGCAAAACAGAGCTATGGTTGTGCAGGCATGTCAATGCCGTCACCACCGCGAGATTCCTGGAGGGAAGGTTGAGACAACCCAGTACAATCCTGGGGGAGCGTGGAGTCGTGAAGCGCAAACCGAATAGGTATGGGCTCCGTGTGGGATTCTTCATAGATGGTGTGCAATTCTGTTTGCAGACAAGTTCCACTGCCTATATTTCGAATATTGAGTATAACCCTGGTAGTGAACACGGAATGCAGAGTGGACTCCAAGCTAAAGGATTTTGTGATCGAAATTATGACACTTGAGGAAATATACAACTTACGGAACTGAGAGGAACGTCCTGGACTGAGGGAGAGGTCGCAGATCAATAAGCGGATAAGCTGTTAAAAGGACGAGACTTGCAAAAAATGTAATCATAATTGCTACATTCACAATTGAGACACCTATCAAGGCACACTGAGTAATAGAGACGGTTTAGGACCAAACGACACACAAAGCAGATATACCTAAAATAGAATGCCTAAAAAAACATCAAGTTGTGAAACTTATGTGATAAATATTCACTTACCGTCTCTGTGGATGATAAACGAAAGTTTTCCAATATTGCCTTCTCGGTCTAGGATTTGTGACGAAGAATGAGCGATCTTACAACGGTGGAAATATGGCATAGACGAACGAGACCGAATAGCACTTATGGTAATAAGTGCAAGGAAAAATATAAGTGTATAAGTTCGCAATAGCAATATAGAAGCCAATGGCACTTACTAGCTTCGACAGCAGTCAGTGTAGCATAGTTCCCCAGAAGCATTCTGTTACTTGCCATGATGAAACATCCCTGGTATTCCACATATGGAGGAGGCGCATCTGCAGAAGTAGGGAAATCAAACAAGTTCGTCCGAGATAATCGTAGGAAAACGCACATAGATTTGACTGAGTGAAGACATACAGCAAAAGGAATTGCGGAACAAGACTTGCAAGAATCGATCCTGCAAGCACGACACCAACTTTTCGATTTCTTTTCCAGATTGCCCAAGTCCGGATAGAGAGGATAACTTCACAGACGTTCAGAGCTGAACAAGACGTCAGTTAAACATAAAATAATTGACTCGCTTTCTGCTTGGGTCGCTTGCAACACAATCAACCCTAACCCATACAGATTATTTCAAGGAATGTATCAGGATATGAATTACTTACACGCTTCCATAGCGTATGTAAACTTACATGATTCGACTGAACGGTTAGCGAATATTTCATCTGTCGAGTTCCTCAATTATATTGAGAAACGTCTGAAGAGAGTAACGCACTGTAAAGGAAAAGAAACATCAAAATAAAGGACGTATACCTGAACACCAGAAAGAGGACTTTGGTGTAGGTCCACGGCGAGAACCAGATGAGTTTGATCTCGAGACGTAGGGTCAAAATGTAATCGTAGATCTAAGCCAAAGTATAGTCAAACGTGACCAACTCCACCGAGAATGCATACAAATATAGAAACCGCAGATACTACAAAACTGGTGACTAAAGGTGCGATGGTGCAGACCATAGCTCGGCGCGTACTGAACATGTACTGAATCGGTAGCGATTTAGGTCAAGACTGCATCGTCTCAGTAAGAAACTGCTCACATCCGTTGCATGCCTCTGCGCGTACAGAAACGAGTCGAAGGCATCCATATTGTATCCCTACAAGCCGTCACTTTCAAGTAGGGGATATGCGAAGCGAGCGTGATTGATATCAAGCTCCTGGGCCCCAGCATTTAAGTCATCAGGGGCACGTCGCTGAACATGGAAAGTACCATGTTATGCACTGTGTTTCACACAGAACGTGCCACAGCCCTGAAGTTCGATGGCATCACTGGCATAGGCCAAAGATTCTTCGTATTACTGTAAGTCGACGAGCAGCGTAAAATATGAGCCTTCGACTAGATAATCTAGTCATCAAACCGCTGTATATCCTCCCATTTGTTTCCTGGTGTCGTTTGAGTAGAACTATGGAAAGTTACCAGTACAAGAGTCGCTGTACCTGCATGGCATCACGCACCAGGAAAAGGCCAATTGTTTGAATAATCAGAAGCTAGGATAACGTTGCTCCATTTAGACAATATGAGATGCTTGCAGCAGAAATGTGTTAAGTTGTCTATGCAGAGCGATGCTTATGACTCGATCCGAAATGGTAGGTCAGTGATCCAGGATTGATTTTGAACCGGCACCAGGAAGCCACGGCGTTGTCATAACCCGCCCTCAAGTTTGCAGTCGCTGACTCATATGTTCCTTGGTTCGTCTAGAAATGTCAACAACTGAACATTGAACGCTCAATCATCACAAACAACCAGCTGCCGTGCAACAGCCACGGAACAAATTCCTATTGCATCAAATCTTTTAGAGTGGTCAAGAACGAGTTGTGGTAATTGAAGAAGGAGAGGATATCTACCTGCGATGAGCTTTCAACTCGTCTTGAGTGAATGCCGCTTCTTCTGTTGGTCGAGCGTTGTCCCCATACAATTGCGCATCCTCATACTTCTCTAATATGGACCTTCATGACGCACCGAGATAAATAGTGCGATACCATCCAATCGTTCGTTCGTCACCTTGCTATAATGCAAATTTATTTGGTTGAGACGAAGTCCCGACTTTGCTTCACTGTCTGTCCTTCGTCGTCGACAGAAAATGAAAATCCGGGGAGCATACTGAGCCTCTTACAGCTGCTGCATTTCTTTTGTACGCGTATCCCTATCTCTTATCAATGGACTGAGAGCGAGAACTTCACCAGCAGTTGAATGAGCGCGTTAATCAAAACAGAAACGCCTCATTGGGTAGTCCATACCATGAGAACCCTCAGGCTAGACCATTTGGGCATGGCAAGCCGGAGGCGAGCCTGATGATGGCTGTCCGACTTCTATGAAATAGTGGAGCCCCTAATAATACCACCTATATATCAGCTCGAATCCGACCGGTCAGCAGTACCAGCAATATCTCGCCTGGACTCCCATATCAAACCGTCAGCGCGCACAGCATCCAACAGTTCCGAAATATCATCGATGCTGATGAGCGCTGAGCGTTAGTACCGGTCAGGGATCGAAAGATCGCCGCCATCACTTGCGGGTCTGAATATGAGAGTTTTTTTGTTTAATTGCCGTCGGAGTCAGGAACCTGGATACTGCACATCAACTACAGCAGCGAGTCTCCCTGTCAGGCGATTTCGCATCAAACGCGTAGAGCAGTATGAGCAACGTATGGCGGATCTCGTTGACGAACAAAACAAGTTCGCAACATTTTGTAACCGTCTTCTACACAAATTGATTTTATTTCGATGTGGCATGCGATTCAATTGAACTCCATAAGTTGCACAATTCCTACGTCCACCCGCGTCTCCGTAAAACCTGATATTCGTGTTTGAAAATCGCATGGTTTATATCCTGTTCATCGATCGTATGTTATAGGCTCAGCTACACCTGTACTCCTACCACCTCGGCTCCCCTCATATATCCAACCCGCCATTTGACAATTTTAGCGTATTTTCTCCGTTACGCATTCATGCATCTGTCCACGATCCTTATCCAGACATTTGCCACATATACATATCCTCGTACAGATTGTCCTGACAACAGACTTGAAAGCTATACTCAGGTGAGCTTTAGAGCTCGATCCAATAAGTGACACACACTCGGGTTTGATACTCTCGTTCCGAGGTGAGCCCTAACAAACCGGAGTTGACGTCTAACCTTGAACATTCATGTGAAACCTAACAGCGTGCGAAGGAAGCTTCCATTCACATCTGGGCCCAAGCAGTATTATGCGCCAAATACAATACTCACTGGACTCCTTGGTGCCTTGGAAAAGGGTCCCAACCACGCTGAGGAGCACATCCTTTAAATGAGACGCTCCAATGGGGTTCTTTCGGTAGAGGCCAGGCAGGTTATATGACAGAGCCACTCGAGCGTGCAAATTCAACAGTGCTCATATCCCATAATTTGGACATGATTCAGTCAGTCGAATCCGTGCCGCCCACAATCGAGGGTGCTTCAACCTGGCTCTGTGCAAACATCGAGGGTAAGAAATGCCACTCGCAATATGATCCAAGGAATTACTCTAAAACGCGATATGTGTATAATGCACCGTGCCATACTATCACAGCCCTGAAAGCTTTGTACACATTCATCTCACTCTCCCACCAACGAAAGAGCCTCTTCAAGGTCGTCTTCTTCATTATTCAACAAAGTCGCCATAGGTGGCGCGTTTCCGTAGTATATTCTTTGTCCCACAATTACTAAACAATGATCAGCAATATACTCATATGAAACCCCGAAAACCGAAGTTCCTCACCAAGATCTATACTCAGCTGAAACACGGCGCATACTTTGAACTGCAAGGGTGAATTCAACACGAAAAAATACGCGACTCTGGCGATGTATGACATCAGCATTCATTGCAAAGTTGATGTAGATCCTGGACGAAGGGCGCACTCACTTGAAAGAATCACCTCCAACCCACCCAATCAACGCAGATAGCCGAAACCCATAAAGCGAACGTTGCTTATAATTGCTACCCACACACACAATGATCATCAATCCCCGAGAATAACAAATCCAGTCGCCCAAAAAAGTAACAATACCTGATCATCTGCGGAATTGGCAACGTGCTCTCCAACCCCAACGCTGTAAATCCCAAAATCACAACAAACGGTTTCCACCAGCTAAAAATCAGAAACAGTATCAACTCGCACAGTCTACATGAGCCCAGCCGCCAGTTATTTTATATTAACACAAAAAACAGAACAGAGCGAATGAAGAAAGTGACGTACATTAATGCAGCCAAAAACTCGATGTACTGCCCATAATTCCGCCACTGCCAAAACGACATAGGCCTCGACGACACCCCCAAACTTTCCGGACTACACGCCGGCCGATATAGTATGCATATGTATAGCAAAGCCAGTTGCGCCAGAATCATGAAAATAGACTGTAGGAGCAGCACCAACTCAAATCGCTCACCCAGCCAGAAGAAACACCTAGTTATGTTCGCGATGAGCCTAGTTCCACCGTTCAGCATCCGCAGTCGTACTACGCACAGCAACACGTTGCAAGTGCAGAATGAAAAAAGTATTTTGCGTACAGAATGGCACATACATCGCGAGAAAAGCCTGTAGAATCTCTTCAACACTCAGGTCAGAATTCAACACAAGTAAGACGTCGATGGGCAGACGAACCTCTTGCGAACAATGGAAACAGCTTGGTCAACATATACCAATGGTGGCGCAACAGCCATTCCTACGGATTGCGTTCAAATCATACACAGTGATTATGCCTGAAGCACAAGGTATCGAGTCGCACCGACAGAAGCCAACTGCGATATCCATGTTGGTAGCATCTAGTTATAAATGGGAGTGCCAGGTGTTTTGACAAGTTATAAAATTCCAAATTTGGCAATTTTAATATGATGACGAAGCCAACTCTTAAGTAGTCCATTTAAAGTTGAAAATAAAGTACGTAAACTGTTAGAAAGCTCTAAAGTATTATCTATGCCACGGCCAAATCTTCTACTACCCTCGCACAAATCTACGAATCCGGATCAGCTAAATCAACTAGATTAAGATGAATAAAAGAAGACAAGTAACCGGACAAAGGCATACCAGGTAGGGACAGTTAATGGAATCTTCACGGTCGTCTATGGGGGAAAATTGAGTATCATGAAAATAGATAACAACACGCAAAAATACTCACAGCAAGACCCTAGAAAGATTGGATTGCAATTAACAACCAAGACGCTTAAGCCGATAACGAGAAGAACTGAAACTCACGGATAAACTCGTTTCCTTATACTTGACACCTAAATTGAAAGCAAACATCATGTACATGGAACAGGAAAACTAGGGATAGAAACACTCACTCATATCCGCCGCAGTCAACTTCATTGCCTCGATTGCCTGATCAAGGTTGACACGATAAATATTGTCACTCGCCATGGCCAATTGGGCAGCAGTGACTGCCTTAACGGCTATAAAAGGCTTGAAATGACGCTTCGGGATTTAAGGGATATAGACGCACCTCCTAGACTGTTCCGTTCCTACAGCAATCGTTAAGGCCAAATTAGTTTTAATATTGCTCAGAAACAACTCACAATACAAGGCACTTGGACCAAGCCATCAATCGGATCACAAGTCAAGCCCAGATTGTGTTCAATCCCGATTTCTGCGGCCTTGGGAGAAATTGTTTTCAAGATCCCATATTCGACTTATATAAGATCTTACCTGTAAAACAGTTTCCGGTGGAGCTGATGGGTGTTGGTGTCAATCAATACAACAAATAATGAAACCAAGCTATGTACCGCCCATGCACGCCGCAAAACCAGCAGCCGCCATGGAGCATGCAACTGTTGTATATTAGGACGATGTTCTCGCAACGATCAAATATGACGAACCTCCGACCTAACATCAAGTCAATATGTCATCGAGTGAGTGGACAACTAAGATGTTGAAATGCTCACCTCCGCCTGGCATCCACCTTCCGCAGCAGAGATAGTGCTACCTCGTTTAAATAACATTCCAACCGCCTAGTATTTTAATAAGATTACAGAAATAACATTCGCGATAGAACGTAAACTCACAGAAGCCGTTAACAAGAAAGTCTTGACAGATTTCGTTGCATCATCGCTAACAAACTTGACGTAACGTTGGTTAAAATATCACTTTATGATAAATGTCGAACCTCTATTATGTACTTGAGTACACTGGGGATTACACCTGTCATGAATAATCAGATCAGAACTAATTGAGACGTGCGTGAGCCTGACCTGAGGCACCATTAGTAGGGCTTGTGACGATCCTCCCGCCTGCCGCGTTGACCTCATTCACCGCTCTGCGTTAGATGCAATCAGTATGTTAATGTCGAACATCACCAACGAGTGACATACATCGCATAACACGACAGGAAGTCCATGGCCGGAATCATAGTCCTCCTCTAATGACCACGTCAAATTATATCCAATGTCCTCATGACGAAAGAGAAGTACTGGTGGCATTGGAAGTAACGGATGATCAAAAGTGCCCACAACTTTCGCAGCGGCATACTTCTGCCGATCTCGCCGTTTCCGGATACCTTTATTATCTTGCTTCCAGCCATATTTTACCTCACTCTCAAACAACTGTGGCGCATCAATTGCTGTGACATCTTGCCTGGATTCAATCTGTGGGGTAGATTCGTGTGGAGAAGCGAGTCCAGAATAGAAACTATAAGGAGAGTTTGCTTCAACACTTCTTTGATGATAGCTGTAAAAGTACCCTCTCATCAATCGTTTGTACAACACCGGAGCCCTGCGTCGCAAATTTAATCTTCCTGGAAGGTGTACTTCCGATGTGGACACTCCTGTTCTGATGCAGTTGTCCATTACGGACCATATCTTCAGCAACTGTCTGGACTTCAGCATGCGTGAAGTAAACCATAATACTTTTACCCACCTTGGCGTTTATATCGTCGTCAGAATACCCAAAATACAGTTCATTGTCATAGACAATTTGTGCTATAGTCATCTAATGAAAACGAGTGTCTGGATTGGATAGTATATAGCAACTTTGTTACACGTACGTTATGATTACGGGTCAAAGCCAAAAGGCTTTCACCTGAAGTGAAAGGATATGGTGGATGATCTGGATTGTCGTGGAAAGAAGAATCCCGTGTTGTTCCGGAAGTCGACTCGAGTTGAGAATTTGTTTGATGCAATCGTGCCTCGTGAACTAAACTCTTGTCCACACCCTTATAAAACAGATTCTCGTCGACTGAGTATATCTATGTATTGCATAATCTCTCCAGCTAGGATTAACACAAAAACGTACCTTTAGTTTTTTCATTCACAACAAAGCCTCCACCGACGCTTAAAAGGACGATTAAAAGAGCCGTGATATACCGGAGGTAATCCACTCCACCTGAAATATTCATTCGTCGCTAATAAATCGCCATTCACATCGAATACTGAAAACCTCATTCCATTAGGGTGGGTTTTCAGAACTTGATCAAACCTCCACAACATATCCCGGTCCATGTCATATGTGATAAGGTGTTTTCCACCGAGTAATAAGGTTTTACTTGTTAGAATGGATTCGTAACGAGAGGGTATTGTTCCTGCGTCTATAGTTTCTGGATCAGATCCTTGTATAACATGTATCAGCAAACGAACCAAATAGAGCAGAAGAAACTGCACCTTCGAGTCCAAGAAGAATAGCTTGTGGGGTATGATGTCTATTATAGATCATATTTAAGCTTGCGACACGAGCGAACGGATGATCCATACCCTTTTCCTAAAATATCAGATGGGTATCAATGTGATACAGTAATTGAAAGAGAAACTAAACCTGTTGCAGCAAGAGAACCATACCTGACTCCGATATATCCATTATTATTGGGTAATTTCCATCAGTTTTGGAATACGTACAAAGTGACCTTTACAGTCTTCACCTGGCCTCGAAATGAAAGGTAAGATTACATGTTGCGTCTAGATGAGGAGACAAACCTGATCTAATAAGCCCAAGTCCCTTAAATCGTTGATGAAAATTTTTCCGGCCCTCATCGGACCAACGGTATGAGAGCTGCTTGGACCAACTTGACGGCATAGTCAGCACGTTAGTCAAAAAGAACGGTTTGTCGTCACCTCCTATGCTGAATAAATCAAAGGTCGAAATCACAGCATGCTCCTGGATGTCCTGCGAGCTCTTGTCCTGCTTTGTAGATATTGCATGAGATTGTGATTCTTCACCATTAGAGACTGCCTGGGCCGTGGCGAGGTTTAGAGAAGGGCACTTGTGCGACTGGGAAAAGGGACAAAGGCGAGGCGCTGCTGTTGGCCAAAGACTAACTGTATGTGCAGTCCAGTTGCATCTATGTAAAAGAGATGATGAAAGGCTCAGAACAGACCGCAGAAACATTTGACGACGTTTCAAGCTTGAGGCTCGTGGGGATGATAAGTGAAGTCCGTTATGGGGCAAATAAAACTCGTATTATGTGGCAGTGAAGGAAACAATTCAAAAACCGTGCCCATGTAATAGGTAAGTATACGGCCGCTTTAATGTTACAATATCGCGTTCAATACAAAGTCTACATCTGATAAACTACGGATTGCTGATGAGTACCGTAACCCGGTGGAAACCATAGTTACAATTAGTATTTCAAAAGATGTGCAAGAAATTTCGCAGGCATTCAGTCGTGGCAAAGGTCTTAAGATGTGATGGCGACCGGTGACCACAGATACTTCTCGAAGAACAAAAGTGTGAAGCAAATTCTAGTGAGGTTGTTATGTAAATCAAGCTGTATCTCGGCAGCGAAATGGTCTCACGGAGGTCTCAACTAATTAATCGATCGCCCCAGACGAATCGGTGCCTGTGAGCTTTATACGCCCCCCTCGTTGTAATGAGGATGATGTACATGCACGCCATAAAGCACACAAAGAAGAGTAAACGCATGATAAACTTGACCCTGGAGGACACGGGAGATGACGTTGTGAATATGATCATGCGCCAACGGTCGTAAAATGAGGTTGTCAGCCATGTCATATCCTCCACGATGATTCGCGCCTGAGTGTGAACGTGAGACTCTGGGGATTAAATCATACGCAACATGAGCAACCTTAACACGACCAGAATCATAAAGGGAGCGAATCTCGGCCACTTGAGCTCTAGTAACTGGTAGGGACTTCTCTAGTTGCGATAGAGATAGTAGATCATTGTCCATGGCACGGTTGACATGCGGTACGTGAAACTCGATAGCCCGGTCTGTCCGATGGGCATTACGCTAAAGCATATCAACCTAGGAATCACAAGATAAAGGTGCGTAACAAACCTGAATGCCATCGTACACTTCTCGCAAGGAACTATCTATCGTCCTTGCATTGCTCAGATGCCCGGAGAGCGTGGACTAAGTAAGATCGATGGGTAAAAGAAGATGCGGCGTGCTCCACGAAATTGTACAAACACACCTCCAAGTCCTTGAGTTCCCTCTCGTACTGCATGGTTCGAGCAGAGGTATTGCTAAGCAGGTTACCCAAATGGCTGAAATAACCAACTGAATCCAAGGAGGTCTGTAAAAGACGAAGAACGAGAAACGCACGAATAGGAGGTTATATCTGAAGAGACAGAAGACATTCACAGATAAATTTAAAGAAAGAAAGGATTCTTTGAAGCAGACAAAGAAGTGAAGAAAGAGCAAAGAACTAAGAAAGGGTCGCTTGTGATGGCTAGTGTGTTATTTAAGATCAATATGTTAGGGACCTTCCTCTAATGGCGACCATCGTACTTTTCAAACCACAAGTCAAATTTTGTGAAAACAATATTCTCGATTTCAACAATTCATGTCTGTAAAAGACGGTAGATGTAGTAGCAGCAACTGTGGATCATCTATGCATCATACTAAGCTTTTTCTATATCGAGACTTTGGTCCGGTGTCCTCACACATTTGATCGTTATTGTCCAGCACGACCTCTACAACGCCGAAATGTCTGAGAAACGTAGGGCTGAGATTATGGCCAAGAGGGCTAAACTAGACGAAATGCGTAAGGCGAAGGCTGAGAGGCAAAAAGCGGAAGCTGACCGAAGACTCTCCGTATGTTCACTCAAAAAACTTGACTCGTTACGCATGCGTATCAAACTATTGTTCTTAGGTGAAAGTATCCTCGGCCAAGGACACTCAGGATCTCGAAGCTTTTGTCTCCGGACTAGTAGGGCCTTCTCGAGGAATAGACACTGGAGATCTCACCCCTTCATCATCCATTCCTGGGACTCCGCCTCTAGGCAATACAGCCTCTTTGGCTGGCCCTTCTTCTCATTCTGTTTCTGGTCGTGCTAGCCGCCAGAGCGATGTGGGTTCCGATCCACTGAGCTTTGGTACTACTTTGGTACGTTCAGTTGACCGGTACGTGTTTATCTTGGCTATCTGCATCATCTCAAAATACAACGAAATAAAGGCCTCCGACTCCCCGAAATACCGTAGATCTTATTGATATTGAACAAGAACTCTTCGAGTTGCCGCAAAAGGAGCGCGTCATTTACAATAAAGAAGTTCAAACAACGGAAATCGAAATTGATGCTACACCCATACGTGAAGAAGAACTTCGGCAGCACATTTTACGAGAAAGAGAGGTTTATGAGGCCGATAGAGTTGCACGGGATAAAGAGTTGGAGGAAGAAAGTGTCCGGTTAGACCAAGAAATCGAGCAAGAGATCAAGGGTATGTTTGTTAGCAATTTGGCTTTGTCTAAACCTAACAATGATCTCGCAGAAATGACTGAAGAAGAAAGAAGCGTCATTCTCACCGCTCCGGAGTTCTTAGATTTTGTTGAACATTCTACGAAAATCATTCAACGAGCTTTGAACGATAACTACGATTATGTTCGCGACTATACCCTCGGTGCGGAGTCTGGAGTCGACGACTCCGAAGGCAAGCGCGTTAAACGCGTATGCGCTTTCTTTGACGAGAGGTACGGCAAAAATCGATCCATAACGGACGTTGACTGGTCCCCAAAGGTAGGTTGATTATCTGATCTCTAGGTAGTACGAAAACAGGAAAGAGCTGATTTCACAGCTGTCTTCGTCAGTACCCCGAACTCAGTTGTGCATCCTATAACAAGAATCCCGCAGCCCTCAATGAGCCTGATGGTATTGTAGCTATTTGGAACCTCCATCTACTTGAACGGCCGGAATTTGTACTGCATTCACAGGTTTGCACTCTCTATCATAACACGAGGCAATATTCAAAAGTCTTTCTTTCAGTCTGATGTTCTCTCTGTAACCTTTTCTCCTTTCCACTCGAATCTTGTTTTTGGCGGGACGTACTCAGGGCAAATTTTACTTTGGGATACCCGGTCGAAGCATTTACCCGTTCTTAAAACTCCTCTCTCTGCTGCTGGACATACACACCCTGTGTATGCCATGCAAATGGTTGGAACACAAAATGCACATAATTTAATTACGAGCAGTACAGACGGGTTAGTCTGCAGTTGGTTGGTTGACATGCTAGCACAACCACAGGTATTATCCATTTTGGTTTATCACCATCTTATTGAAGGCCCGTTGTAGGAATCCTTGGAACTTATCCATTCAGGACACAATAAAACTGGAGAAGTGGCTATTACGACCATGGATTTCCCGGACAACGAGACCACTTCGTTCTGGGTTGGAACTGAAGAGGGAAACATATATCAAGCAAACAGACATGACCGTGCCGGCGCCAAAGCAGGTCTTAATCAATACGAAGTCTATAAAGGGCATTCTGGCCCCGTCATGGGTCTTCATTTCCATCCGCTGGTTGGACCCGTTGACTTTTCGGATATGTTTTTGACCTGTTCAGCAGACTGGACGGTCAAGCTCTGGCGTTCCAAGTTTCTTACTTCGTCTTCTTCCGCTCCAGCCCCGTCGAATGCACCCACTAACAGCGCGACGACGAAAGTGTCCTCTACTGGAGTGGGAGCGCACGCTTCCGCCATACAGCCCATCTACTCCTTCGACGAAGCTGATGATTACGTGTACGATGTCAAATGGCACCCTTCACATCCTGCTTTGTTTGGTACTGCTGACGGGTCTGGCAAATTTGATTTATGGAATTTGAACGTTGATACAGAGGTGCGCATGTTTCATCTTGCACGTTCTACTCAATAGGTGACATGCATACTGACTGGATTTGATGTAGGTTCCAGTGGTATCTACAGCAGTTGGTTCAGGACGCGCGATAAACAAGATGCAATGGGACCGCAAGGACGGTCGTCGAGTAGCTCTCGGGGGCAGCGATGGCAAGTTATACGTATATGACATCGGCGATATGGGAGTTCCTAGGGAGTCGGAATGGACCGATATGCAGAGAACAGTTGCTGGCTTCGTCGGCACTGGTGGTGGTCAAACAAACGGCGTTGCGCCGGACAGCGATTCTGCACGCATTCTAGCAGGTCGCTAGTATTATACTACGCATTGGTACTAATCATCATGTCTACAAATCTGTAAAGCTTATTGGTCATTCACGCCGAACCATGCGGCTCTTTTGCTTTCAGCTCTCTCAAATACCTGTCCGCTTTGCCAAGCATCCAGATCGTGAACGAGAATTTGAAATTAGGGTATGAAATAGCGACGTTCTTGTTGAATACTCCTTCGATGGCCTCTTGTTTCCATGAGCCGTCCTAAAAACGCGACATCAGACAAGGTACTAGAGGAGAGCAACAAAACACTACAGGTAGTTGCCTCGACATGACGAGCCGAACCGCTCTTTCAATCGGTTCTGGGTGAGGATACCGTGCATACATAAGCCCCATCGTGGCCCAACAAGTCTGGACAACTTGAGTATCTGCATGTTCAATCCACTGGCTCACTTCACACGACTGCGTAATCGAAACGCAGTCAACTCAACTTCAGAAACCGAAGGATCAAATGCAGAATCTTAACGAACCTTGTAGCTTTCACCCCATCCTCCATCCGGCCTCTGTCGGCTGATCAAAAATTCACATCCCTTCTTCGAATATTCGCTACTCTCGTACGTTTCTCCTACAAGCGCCAAACTCTCCAGGGCAAATTGAGCGGCATATGTGAAGCAGATCCCCCAGGAGCCAACCCAGCCACCTTCTGGTGTTTGAGCTCTGTGCAAGTAATTGACTGCTCTCCTCATGCATTTGCTGATTACCGTCCAAGTTACGTTGTTAGCTATCTGCAATTACAGCCGTGAAGAAACCACGTACTCGATGTCAGCCGAACGATAATCAGGGTAATGCTTCCTGAATATTGCCATTGCGGTAAGCACCGAAGTCGTACACTCAGGATAGCTGTGTTCAATCATGATGTTACCTGGTGGATATGTTTGCGTTTAGATGTAGTTAATGCTGCCGTCAACATACCAAAAACTTCCGCTGGATTTAACCATTCCAACCAGGCCGGTCCTCTGATAAGCTCATAGCTGGCGAACCCGCCATCCTTGTTCTGCATATTCAACATTACATTAATCGAATCATGGAAACGTCGAGTGGATATAAGTTTAGGCGTGAATCTAACCAAAAGGTTAACAAGAGGCTGCACAATGATGCCGACGGTAAGACTTACTCGAGATCATTTTGCAAATACATCGCAGCTTTGAGACCTTCACCAGTGCAATCGCTGACAAGATAACTTTGGCTCGGGGTGCTAAATGGCCAAGCTCCCTTCGTCTCGTGTCTGTAATTGGCCTCGAAATTCTTGGGGTTCTGCTGAATTTGAGCTTGATCTAGCCATTTCAGGGCCATCACGCAACTCTCTCTATACTTATCCTCGTTTGCCAAACCGCTTTCAACAATAGCCTGGATTACAAATGCGATATCCCAAAGTTGACTCCCGTTAGTCCCACAAGCCATCATACCCTTCGCACCAAGCCACAGAAAATCTGGTCGTCTATATATATGACGCTTGAACGCTTCAGACTCTCGTCCTTCAACATGGAAGCGGCAAATTTGGTTCATCATTTTGTTCACGGGAGCGAGGCCTTGACAATCAGTGTTTTCGTCCTCCATGACCAAAAGTTTATAGACGTGGTCAAGGGCCTTGCGACGAACTGGCGGGATAGCACAACTTTCGTACTGTGCAATGATGACGTTAAGAAAGTCGAATAAGCGGGTATGTGGCATATATAGGTCAGCCGCAGAGACATTGTTGCGCTGCGCAGGCCAGTCAATGGAGTAGTAATCTTGAGTATATAATTCCTGTACGTATCCATTTGTTTGTTAGTGGATAGAATTGTAAAGAGCAAAAGTCGTACTTGTCGCAAAGAAAGAATCAAGTCGTTCTCCTCAGCCTTGTAGCGGATTCCGTACAGATAACCCATGGGGAGATATACCATCCGTGTGTGAATCCACCAGCGATGGGGGTGGAAGGGAAGCCAATCAGGCAAAATCCTGAAATAGGTAAGAAAAGTCCAATAATCATGTGTAGGAAGCATACCATAATTCTGGAGGAATAGGGTTATTTCCATCCCATTCGTACACGTTCAAAACGGATAACCAAAACTTGCCCCATGCGGGAGCACCAAGAGCGGATCCTTGCATATAGAAAAGCGGCTTCAAGATCATAAATGGGCGGATAACACGGTATGAAACATACCGAGCTTATGCAAAGCAGCTCTCGCTCTGACAGCAACAGGGTGGTCGGCAGAAAGGCCTAGGATGCGAATTGCACAGTAGTTGAGTGCGGTTCCGAATACAGTAGAAGGGCCTTCGATATGGCTTCACAAATGTCAGGAACAAGGACAAAAGCAGGCGTCAGGTACACGCACATTCCCCAACCACCATCTTCCGTGGCCATGTTCATAAGATAGCGAATAATCTCTAAACGTTCTTCCATTTTGAAGGGCACTCCAGTGACATATGACCCGATCACCAGCCCAGGCAGCAGGAACATGGGTCCACCATATTCCCCAGGCCAATGTCCGTCGTGAGCTTGGAGGTGCTTGTAAAACTCGTAGCCATTTCTCGCTGCCTCAAGGGGTGTTTTTGGTGTAGGTTGCGCAGGGAGGTTCTGCGGGCTGACTCTGAGGACTATCTCAATAGAAGTTGGAAGGAAAGACTGACAGTTGGTAGTCCCAACCAATATTTGTCGAGGGCACTCTGAGGCCATTTCTCGCACTCCTCGTCTGTTCTGAGGTAGGTAAATGTATGCCGACCATCTTCATCAACGACAAGTCTCCAACGAGAATAGTCAGTAAAGGGAACATTGGCAGAGTAGGGAATATCGAGCTCCGCGAAGGACATGGCTTAGCAGAGTAACAAGTGATACACTGAGTATTGACAACAATAAATACTTGTGGTACGAGATGCGCTCTGTCATAATTCAATGATTTCAATGATCTTGACCAAAAGTGAACGCGTCGTGGTCAGCGCTACCTCTAGTCTGGCTCCGCCATCACCAGCTGAGCGCGTCTTCCGGCTTTTTCTCCCTCAAAACGACACAAAATGAGTCTGCGAGACACTCAGATCGTGGTTCTCGAAACTAGCAGAGACACAATCCGCGTGGGCTTGGGCTTGCATGAGTTTTTGAGAGTCCCTTCTTTTGTACGTCCTCGCGTCTGGGCCGCATGTATAGGTCTCACATAGTCAATATAGGAACTATCTGCTCGTGTTGGTTTACCTCGAAGCCTCCTGAAACAGGATGGTCCATCTTCGCCAAAAGTATCCGATTACCTCGTTGGGCCTCAACTTGACGAAGCCATCGCTACCGGTCAGGATTTATCAATATCTTGGCCGTTTATTGACGCGCAAGTTACGAATTGGACTCAGGCAGAGGCAATATGGTATTTGCGCCTCTTTGACTATAGCATCTGTGAAAATACTGATAAACATTAGGAAGCATGTTTTGTTCACCACTCTTGGTCTAAGGCGAACACAAATGGAATCTCCGGTTTTGCTTTCCATATTTCCAGGCCTTTCTCGCCCAACATGTGAACTCCTCTGCCAATTATTCTTCGAGCGTTTCAACGTTGCTGGATTTTCTCTACTAGAGCGTCCAGTTGCGCAGATATATGCCGCGAATGCTCTCCATGGACTCGTCGTAGACATAGGACATCATTACACCGACGTGACTCCGATCTATGATGGATTCGCTCTCCACGTTGCTCGAGCTTCAACCCCTCTTGGGACCGATCATTGTTTGCGTTACCTGGCTCAAGTGCTTCGATCCAATAATTCCCTTGTTGCAAACTTGTCTCCTCCTGATGCTCCTCTTTCGCCGGAAAAACTGGGCGAAACCCTCCTTGATCTTGCACGCCACCTATATAACGAAGGTCTCATCAAAGCTCCCGCTGTTAGCGGATCGGCAGCGACAACGGGCGAAGCAGAAGATGAAGGAGTCACAGACATAGCTTCCATCCTTGTAGCTGGAAAAGAACGAGCGGTAATTGAAGCTAATATCAAAAAACGCGCAAGTCAGAAGGCGTCCGCAGCAGAACAGGCGAAGCTGAAGGAAATAGAAGCTTTAGACCTCATTACAACTGAATTTAGAGGCAAGGAGTTGACGGTAGGCAAAGAGAGACATCGCTTTTGTGATCCTCTCTTTGACCCTCGAGTTTTGCGCCATGTTCCAGGATTACAATCATTAGGTACTGACGACAAACCCCTTTTGTCTATATCAGAGATTGCAGGACATTCAATTGGGAGGACGGAAGTTGACCAGAGGCAGTATATGTTAGGCAGTCCCTTGGCTGCCGGAGGGGTTTTCTTCACAGGTGACATAACGAACCACGTCAAAGGTAAACTACTCTGTTATTCCCTGTAATCGCATTCTCATTATGTATCTCACATAGGTCTTGGAGCCTTCTTCGCGGTATTATTAGGACGATATATCGTCTCCAACCCAGAACAGCAAGTGTCGAATGAGGTTCAGCCAAAATCTATCCGTATTCTCAAGATACCTGATTACTTTTCCGAGTATCGAGACAAAGGTGATGGGCTTGCGGCCTTCCTTGGCGGTAGTATAGTTGCTAAGGTCCGTTGTGTTTATTTGAACGCTCATTGCTCTGCCATATGATCGCACTTGTTGTAGATTGTTTTCCACGATTCCCAAGGGAAGAACTACGTATCGAAATCGGAATATTCAGAGAGAGGCCCAAAAGCTGTTATTGAGATGTCTCCATGTTTGTTGTAGCCATGCTAGACTTGTAATTTATTTCTGTTATTCGTGTCTTTATTTCTGTCATCCAACAGAGAGGTATTGACTCCCAAAATACTAGTTAAGGCTGTAGGATCTTATTGGTGTCGAAAAGTGTAGCTGAGCAAAACATCTCATGAGTGCGAAATCAAGGTTTGACTTCACACATAATGATGATGGTCTTATGGTTCTCCAGTCCGGGTGTCTATACATTCCTGCTGCGAAATATTTCAGTATATCAATATATTTAACCAATTTCATCGAGCGCAAATAGCTGAAAAAACTTGGATCTTAGTACACGATTGGATGATTTGGATATCATCATCAGACGTTCCAAGCGTGGGAGAGTAAACCTGATACTATTACTTAACTACAGTCGACTACTGGCACCAGCTAAAACTTGCTAGCGGGAAGGATTCAGCTGGCGAAACCAAAGGTTCCTCGAAAGTTCAGACGTTCAAACGTTCGAGCTGCGTGGCCGTCGACGTCACACTCATGCGTCATCATATGGATAGCCACCGACCTATATAATACGAGGTTTCTCAATTCATCTCTCCAGTAAAAGTTTGACCCGCAAGTGAATCAAACAAGCAGAACCGCTTTCATTGATTAATGTTCAGGGTCGTGCGAGCCTGGGGTTTTATTGTAGACAATACACCGGACACGGTGCAGGATCATATGCTCCCCGTTATCAAGCTTTGATCCAAGGACAGGACCTCCGCATGGCAACGATAAAACAACGACAAAATGATGGCCGTGTCGTATAAAAGCCTAAAAAGATCGACAAAACAACCCCATCTTCCAAACTTCAGTTCATTATGTTTTCTGCTCGTCTATTCATCCTGGCGATTATTTCAGCCCTGGTCCCGTCTGCGCTTGCAGGTCATGTCGTACGTGTCCTGCATCTAGGGAACTGTTTTTACCAAGCTGTTTGGAAAATATACAGTTCACCATGGTTAACTCGTGCAGCTATGCTGTTAAACCGACAATCGCAAACACAAATTGTGGATATAGTCCTCGGTGTTCAGATGCCGTCCCATATACCGGCTCCCAGCCTGGAACTTTAGCTCCTGGTGCAACTACAGCAGTGACCATAAATTCCGCCGTGCGTCACAAATTAGATTTCTAGAGTCGGATTTTGTAACTCATATATACTTGTTAGTGGGTTGGAAGAATATTCAACCAAAACGGTTCATGCGGCAGCAAAGGAGAACAATGTACGATCCTCGAGTATAATCTCGGTAAATTCTCCCCACACTCTCTGATATCCTATGTGGATTTCTGACTGCACCCCCGCAAGATTCCGGAAGCTTCTACACTCCTCAAGCGTATGACATTTCTAATGTCCAAGGGTTCACTCAATCTATCAGTACAGGCGCTGCTGGATGCGAAAGTGTCGCCTGCACGAGCGCAAGTTGTCCGGTATGTGCAACAACTCACAAGCAAATCTCTACTTATGACGCCCACATTATATAGTGCAATCAAGCCTATCGTCCTGGTGTATGATCTCCTTTCCTCTCTTCCTTTTTTCGTCGGGTGATTCATCTTTATCTAGGATATGAGCGGATGCGGTG
>QGOD01000804.1:0-22597 GCA_003313065.1 Sarcodon sp. MG97
GACTTGGTTAGATCCGATATTCTAACCCTGGAGTAGTTAGGTCCAGTTAGGGTTGGGTTAGGGTTATATGTTGGGTTACTGTATGAAGAACAAGCCACAGGCAAGTTAGCCAATTGGGCCAGCTGTGAGACTGGGACAGTTCCTATCCAAGAGACTCTTATGGACTCACGGTTAGGTTGAGTTAGTCTGTGGGGCAATGGATGCCTCCCAACATATTCCTCATCTTTGGCTTGGCAGCGCTCTCTGTCTTCCATCCTACTGGAAGCTCTACTTACCTCGGCTTCATCGAGCTGGGTGTGTAGACCATCAATTGTGACTTGTTCCATTGTCGTATCCTCTAGATATTCTAGAGGGTCGTCGTCATCTGCAATGCTTTGTGAGGGCCCTGGGCTTTCAGGTGCAGAGGATATAGCTGGTGTGGCTATATCTGGAACACTTACATCATTGTCCTGTACCGAAAGGTTAGATGGTGTATTGGAGAAGAGTAATGTAAGATTCTTCTCCCATTCATCAAGAATGGATCGGTTCCACATGCAAGTGGGATCCCAGAGATTGGGTCTCCTGCATCTGGAAACAAGCAAATGTTTGCCTATGAAAGACTCCGGCCAAGTCTTAGAAAGTTTTTTGGTGCCTACATGAGGCAAGGAAAATGGAAGTTCGGGCTCCTCTCCCAGCTGTAAACACTGAGCCCTGTCTCCTTCGCATATGGTGAAAGAGTGGTCTTGAGAGACAGGTGAAGCTTCAGTGATCGACAATATACCATCTAAGCGATGAAGTTTCGTTTGCCACGAGGCTTCATGTAGTGAGCTACCTACTTTTCTTTTCTTAGTTGGGGCCTTGGGTTTTTCAGGACCAAAGGATTTTTTCCAACTATCATAAATAACGTTTGTTAGAGTCTTGACGTTGACGTCAAGCCACCTGTCGTTGAAGGTAGACTTAATAGCCCAAATGCCTAACAATTCTCCCTCTAAGTTTGGTTCAAACCTTGAGTTCCATCGTTTGGTGATGTTAGCTTTCAGCTATATTCGCAGAAGTGACTGGGGATATCCTCGTTCAAGATAGAGCAAAACTAACTCTCGAAGAGCTGACAAGTAGTTAGAAAATACATTGTTCAGCACCGCCAGTTGTGACATTTCACTAATGAACGTTCCACGTTTTACATCCATAGGGTGGTGAGATATCCAGGGGATACGTTCTTTGTGATTGAATGGTTTACTATATTGTTTATAAATAATCTTATTATTATTATCAATGGTAATAAATATATCTAGGAAGGCTGTGGATTTGCCCACCATCCAGTCAAGTTCAACTCCCAGGTATTTAATACACGAAGCAATTGCTTTAGCCTGCTCCAGAGAGCGGGCTTTAACTATGCCCAGTACATCATCGATATATCGACAGAAGAAGACTACTTCTTTGGTATTTCTAATGATGTCATTTTCGAAATACGCCCCATAAAGATTGGCTATATCTGGACTGGATGCAATTTCCATCGCAAGTCCATTTATTTGCTCAAAGTACTGGTTGCCCAACTTCATAACAAGTTTATCATTGGATGTTTTGAGAAGTTTGATAAACAGGGCAGCCCTGTCAGATTCTATTTCCCAGCTATAATAATCCAGAACCATGTCTATTGTGTAGACCAGTGCATCTTCCCAGGGTATATTTGGGTAGTATGCGACTATGTCACCAGAGATGATGTAGTATGATTCATACGAGTTCAGTGTTATGTTAGCTAAAGCTTGTGCCAATTGCTTGGTCCCCTTGAGAATGTAAGGGCAAACGTTTGTATTATTAAGTAGAGGCTTTAGCATTTTTGAAATAATCTTAGCAGTGGGGTTCTGGATGGCCTTATAACAAGGGCATATGGGTCTTCCCTTCCAGGGATTCTTATGGATCTTGGGGATAGCATAAAAATTTGGGAATCACCAATCATCAAAATTTGACATTATGAATTCAGCCTCCTGCTTTGCAAATAAGTAACTGAGCACTAGCTCTTGCAATTGATATTTCATCTCAGAAATTATGTCTCTAGCCCTATTGTAATCTATTTCTAGATAAGACTTCGGGTCATTAAGTAATTTTTATAAGAGAATTTAGCAAGTGGTAACTATTTGTCCCAATCATCCTCTAGTAGGACATCCTGGAGTAAATCATACTTATGAAATTCTAACCTGCACGTATTGGTGGCCTACTGTCAAAAGAGATATCAAGACCTATGTACAAGGATGCACCACCTGTTAATGAGTGAAACTATAAACTCAAGCGAAGATCACCACCCTCCATCCAAATCCCACTCCAGAACAAAATTGGCAGATGATTACAGTTGATATCATAGGTCCTCTCCCAGAAGCCCATGGATACAATGCTATCAATGTCATCGTCGATCAAAAAAGTAAATTGGAGTATATGATACCTACTACTATAGAACTGTCATTATTAGGACAAGCTAAAATCTTTTGCAATCATGTTTTCTAGTACCATGGTCTTTTCAAATGATGCTTCAGTGATTGAGGACCTCAATACATTTTGAAATTCATGAAGGAACTTTTTAAACTCCTTGATATCCAAGAAAATCCATCCACTGCTTATCATCCACAAACAGACAGACAAACCGAATGATTGAATTGAGAAATAGAAGTTTATCTCTGAACCTTTATAAATCAGATACAGTTTTCTTCTTCCCTCTACTACTTGCCCAACTATACTATCAACTATCTCTTTCTTTAGTGACTAGAGAATTAGGTGTTATAGTTGTTAACCAATTCTTGAGATCCCTAACATCTATACAGCTGAAGACAGTCAATTAGACTATCAGATAGGAGGGGAGCTTATAAGATAAGAGTAGAGAGGGTAAAACTTAGGATTCCAACTCTGAGATTCTAGCTAATATGACTATGCTCTATGCCTTGATACTGTAACTAAGCTATCAGTAATGAATATGGGTTCAGGAGTAAAGGTAGGCCTCAGCAAGAATAATCCTAGATAAGATAAGATAAGTACCTATACTAAGAAAAGAAAAGAAAAATATACATGTAGTATAGCATTACATTTTCCTGATGCAAATGCACTCTGGATGTCTGCATAAAAAACAGCACTCCTATGAACAAACATAACATTAAACCAGTTAATACACAAATACCACAGCTTAGACACCTTGGGTGCTGGCAAAAAACTATATAACAAATTTATCCTCCAGAGCTTAAAAATCAAAATCTGAAGCAAGCCATCATGCATTTAGAGGACTGATAATTATAATTGCTATCCAAAGCTGATCATATTAACAAGAGCAAGCAGAGACAAAATGACTCCACTATGAATTACGAATGGTCTGAGATGAGGACCGAGCAGTGGTATTAGAAAGAGTAACCGATGAAGAATGTGTAGGTGGGAGAGAAGGCAAATCCTCCGGTACCGAAGGAAAGGCGTCAAAAAGATCTTTATCGAACAGGCGACTAGATGTCAAAGATAATGTTGTCGGCAATTCAATAACCGAAAGAGTTGGGGGAGATGAAGTCAACGAGCGACTGGAGAAGTCAGGTAAATCCAACCGTGGAGCTGATGGATGCGATGAGAGGGAACGACTTTTCTCATATGATCCTCTTGAGCGCGACAGGGTACTAGCTCTTGAGGGACTCAGATGAACATTATCTATAAAGAAGCGAAGATTTAACGGGCGGAAAATGACGCTTGAGAAGATAGATATGACCTTGAGAATCTTCTAAGAAGGACTTGGTCTTTCCTGCTCTGTTCATCATTTTATCAGCAAACGAGGTGGCTCTCGAGAGCGGGTTTCTCTTCGGAGAAGACCATTTGAAACTCGATCCTGAACTACCACCGATGCTGTTGTCTTCACGAGGAGCAGATGGCAACGGGGATGGTCCTCGCGCAGACTCCTCTGATGACAGTTCCGACGACGTGCTTGGCCTTGAGTAAGTACTCGATGTAAGCGAACGCAGGGTGCTAGAGCTTGCACTCGCTAATGATTTGATTCTGTTCGACAGTTTACGAGATCGTGAACTTTTCCCTGAGTTATAGCGGTCAAAGTTTACTTCATCGTCATCACCTACCTCCCGCACTGTTGGAACCGGGTACGGGATTGAACGCATAGGGTATGTCTGCTCAGGGGATTCGTCTTGAATGAGTTCTGGAACAGGAGAGGACGAAGACTGGGATGTCAGCGTAGGGCGTGTGAATAATGGTACCGAGTAATCGGGTTCAGGGTAATCCTCATTGGAAGACCCATCCGTAACCAACTGTCTTTCTAGTAAGGCGGCTTCTGCAACGAGTAGTGCCAGTTCACCGGTGCCAGGCGAAGAGGGAGGCGGTGCTTCTTGGCTGGCAAGAGTTCTCACACGTGCAGAAGTTGCAGGGGCGGCCGTGATATGCGCAACAGAAACGGCATTCGGAACATCAAAAGTTTTCCTTAGCGACGACTCGTCCATTTTCCTGTGTACAACTGCAGTAAAGGACTTACGCCCAGACTTCAGCGTAAGAGGGGGTTCCTGAAAACCTGGTCCTGAATTGGGATACATTTTCTTTCGCAACTTGGGTTGAAGCTCCCCGACCATCTTAGATTCAGGTTCAGATCTTGGGGCAAGAGGGTATTGTGTGGCGGACTCTGAGGGTGAAGTATGTGGAATTGAAGGAGGTAAAGATGATGTGGATAGTAATGAGGGAGCAAGCGCGGCTGGATTCATACTGGACGTGACTTCAGTGTGCACAGTCACAACACCGGCACCGCTCAAGGCAGAAGAGAGGTGCCCAACAACAGGATCTGCGATTATAGTTCCAGAAACAGTAGGATTCACGGACATCGCAGCCCTTGACGAGGCAGCAGAAACAGATACTACCTGAACTTCCTCCTGATTTGCGACTATATCATGAACGGGTGTTTGAATTTCCGTGTTGTCCTGCTTCGTAGGTATTTGTGACGAGGGACTGGTAGAAAATTCAGAAACCGTCGCAGATTGCCATAGTGAAGAATTATCCGCAACATTCAAAGGGTCGACATGTTCACAGCGCACCGGTGTCGAAGAAGGAAGGGAATATTCGCTTGGAGCGTTATACGCTCCTGCCGGCGAAGTGATCCTTGTAGGTGTAGAGGAATTTAGAGGTAGAGATTCGCTACCCTCAATAATTTTTTCCTCTTGAGTGATGGCCGGTGCCGTAATATCTGCCATAGGTTCAGGTTCACAGACACGATTGGCTTCGGTAGCGTCTCCTTCGTCCAAGATTGGAGAATTGCCAAACTTCGGATCCAAAGATTCGTTCTCCTTGCTCACTTGGGTAGGCAATCCGTAAGTGCTGTATGCATCTGAAACCGACCGGCGGCCGAAAGTTACAGTAGCTCGTCGCGATGGGGTTGTAGCTGAATGGTACCCAGAATCAGGAATATCATCCACCAGTGAACTACCATCTTTTGCTGCATCCTCTACATTAAGTTTTCCGAGGATGGCTGGAGAGACAAGCCTAGAGGTTGCGTCTGAGTCAATTTCGCTGGACACGAAACTTAAACTAGAAGTAGAAACGCGTCTTGTTCGAAGAGAAGACGATGTAGAAGAGGAAGGAGGAGGAGAGCGGGGCGCCGTGAACGTGCTTGGCGGACCATTTGGCCGATTCAACCCCGGAACCCTATTTCCATATAGTTCTCCTTTCTTCTTCGATACACCATCATTAGGTGGAGGTGCACCCATACCAAAACTTCCCCGAGGAATTGGGGTTCCACCTCGTTTCTCGAACTTTGCTATTTTATCCTTGAGGGATCCACGAGAAGGGCTGGGCTGAGATCCTGTAACGACATTTGTCGGAGCCAAATTATTCAAGTTCGTGTTGTTTTGGTGGTTCAACCGTTGCAAAGCAGCGATACGGTCTTTCAGATTCGATTGGGGCGAAATGTTAGCGGTTGCGCTAGCCCTATAGTTTAAAATAGTTTTGTCAGAGCCTGGAGAGCAGACAGATGTCTGGAATTAATGCTGTCGCGTAGCTCACATTACACACGACCCTAGACGGGTTGGTCTCGACAACGAGGAAGTTGAAAAGAATGGAGAAAAGGCTACCGTGAACCACACAGCGGCCAGCGACTGAAATGATCTGGGTTGCTGGTATAAAAGAAGGGATATACTGATAATTGCGGACGACAACGTCGTGGACGGAAGCAACTTGTCAAGACATCTGGCACAACGAAGGCGTGTAAAGAATCGAACCGAACCGAGCCGTTCAGCACTACACGTGTGACCTGGGAGTAATTTGACATACTAACTACCGATAACTAATTTGCACCTTTAGCCAGCCAGTATGTCCTCTTTCTGCTACTTTGTTGTATTTCCTTGGACGAGCGTTCGTCATCTAGTCTATCATGCACATTACTCACGTCTGAAACACCAATTAATCCGTCTTCGTCGTCCTCTTCATCTGTAGTATACACAGTATGATAATCTGTCTCCGCGCCCACCCTTCTCCGCTTTTTTGGGGGCTGTCTTGTATACCGGCTTTCTTCCTCTTCTTCCTGATCGCAATCGTAAGGCCGACGTGGTCTGATATCATCATCGGACGATCGATCTCCATCAGCACTGTCCCATACGGACTGGAAACTTTCTCGGGCATATCGTTTGCTTGTCGTACCCGCTGCATGCGACAAACCCGGAGGTTCAGGGATACCTAGCATACTATGCACAGCTCCCCCATAATACACCTCCCGCACAAGTTTCCTGCGGTTGATTGTCTGCAGTGACAAATGATCAATAAAAACTCGGGTAAATGGGGAGCAGCTGTGGAACCTCTTGAGTAATACCTAAAATGCTGGAAAGAATGCTCATATCCTCCGGCTCGGTGTGCTTCCGAAGGTTTGTATAACGACCTTCTCGCCGGGAACTGAGGAGTCCGACATGCGAGAAGGCAGTTGATGTCAAGATCCCAAACGCTCCAGCAAAGGTAGCTCGAACCTTCGCAATGGCATAAGTTCCTCTAGATACATCATTTGCTAGAAGCTCCCAGCTTAGCATAAAAAGAATCAGTGAAAGCTCATACGCACATAGGTCACCAGGATCCTCAATAGACAACAGATGTGATTTACCATAGTCAAGCCATCCCCTCTGCGCCTTATTGAAGTAAGAACCCCCATTGCGTATCGATATCCCCACCTCGTGATAGTTGAAAAAACACCCATACAACTCGAAAAACTCCATTACAAGGACCCCCATGTTCTTCGACATATCAATTTCTCCCCTCCTAATTTTCGGATGCATCTGCAAAAATGACACTGCCAAACACACTATGCTATAACTTCCCAACCCGCCGGTAAATACCTCGTTCATTCCTCTTTGGCTTAAGAATGCTTTAATGATCAAGACGAGCGCACGAAGGGCTGGAAATTCTCCGATAAACTGGTTGATCATCCTCCCGGCGGTTACCCCGTTCACTTGATTGATACTTATGTCAACCGAGAATCGACCATGAATAGTGACGAACTTGATTATTGGAACTTTGGCTTTAGCAATTATCGAGACATTGTTTGTGATACCCGCACGTTTCATCGTATTCGCCAAAGCCCGTAGAACCGTGATCTTATCACTGTAGGCCATCGAATCCGAATCGATGACGAGATCAATATCACTGTAATAATTGTTAAGTGCCAGACCTTGTGAAGACAAATACGCGTACCCGGTGGGTAGGTAGAGTTTCGTTTCAAAGCTACCGAAAGTCATGATTTTCGCATCCGGAAAGCTCTTGGATACAGCATTTGAGACCAGGTCGACAATTAAACTTCGTATCTCGTCTTCTTCAGGGGTTGGAGAAACATATTTGACAAACGCTTCAACCTCACGATGAAACCTTCATCTAGAAGTCAATGCTTGCACAGGTCAATGGGGAAAACTGACCTACATCTCTGGTACGTTGTTACAACTTTCCCAATCCACATCAGCAACCCAAGGGGCTTTACGAGGAGTATCCACGAGGCGCTGTCTCTTGTCTCCGTATCTATCGCTACGTTCAATATCATCGGATTTTCTTTTCTTGCTGTTATTTCCGTAGGTCTTCTTATGTTCCTCCGGTCTATCATCTACGTCGGACAACTGAAATGCAATGAAGTCGTCGCCCCCTCCAAAAGTCTCTTGGTCGGCTCTATTGGGCGATGCCTTGCCGCTAGAACTCGATTGCTCCTTAAGGGAGACATCAGACAAAGATACAGCCTGGGACTTGGAAATTTCCCTTCGTTGTTTCTTTGAGAGTCGCGTATCCTGGGTCGTCGTCTTCGGATCTGTCTGAGGTAGATGAGAGTAGTTGTTTTCCGACATTGAGGATTGAGCTAGAACGTTTTGATTGATAAATTGTCCACGTGAAGTCGAACCAAATCACTTGAACCTCTCTGGAACTTAAGTGGCTTGCTCAACAACTTCAGCCCAAAATCTTTTCCTCTATATTATGTCTGCGAAGAATAACACTGCTATTCCTGAAGCCACGAGTGTTGAAATTACAAACTGAACTTAGTAGATTACACATTACTATTACCCTGTTTTTCACGTAGTTTAATTTCCGTAGTGCTACATGGTTTCTCGTTTTCGCCGAACCGACTAGTATGTTTGTTCATTGTTTGTACATTACCTATTTAGGCTTTATCCGCATTACTAGTACGCCGCGCGCCGTTTCGCATACCTCAGAGATCATTCCCATTCTCTGAGGTCAGTAGTCATTCATACATTGTCTATTTATTCTCTTGCTGACTAGTTAATTAGCTTAATTAACATAGTAATCTAATAGGTGCAAATATAGAGATCATTCCCATTCTCTGAGCTTAATTAACATAGTACTCTAATAACGACTGCTGTCTTTCAAGAGATTACGATTCTACGCAACCATTGCGTTCCTGTCTCATCGTCTATAGTAAGATCTCCTTTCTGGCCAAGCCTGTACGACACGCCCTCTGCATCTACAGCCCTCGCAACAATGGTAGACTCACTACCGCTATCTCCCGTGCTGTCACCCTCGATCCTCTCTAATTTGAGCACCTCGATTCCTTCTGGTATATCGTGAAAATCCAGCGCCAAATGAACCAACCCCTGCACCTCCAAGTACGGTCCGAACAACTTCAACAACTCCTGGTTCTCATTACTGGCGATCCACTTGTTGTGGGTTTCTACATCTTCCCATCCAGCTATTAGTATGATACGGGACGGTGTCTTGATGTCCTCAAAGTATAGCAGAGGGTAATCAGACCATCCCGACTGGCGTTCATTTACCAGCTGGAAGTAAGATCTGATGTTTGGAGTATCCCAATTGATGGTAGGGTTGAATTCGAGAAAGGCGAGTTCGATGACTGGCATGGCGATAAATCATCTTCGTCTTGAGGAGGGAGCCTTTAATATGTGAGGCCGCGTTCGTCATCTGTGTCCACGCAAGCTTCAAGTGACTTGTGAGTCATATGGTACTCGGAGCCGGTATCAGTCTGTTCACCCGGCAAGCAAGCAATATATATTTCAACTTTCTGAATCAGACTAGATATTTGTTCCTGTGGAGGTCGCCTAACCTGTTCAAAAACCTAGCACGAAGAGGGTGGCCTAGAGGGAGAAGGCTGAACGCTACCCAGTCATGCTTAGTTTTCTGCAGGAGCTTGAGTGAGGGTGAAGAATGAAGATTTATGGACAGTAGTACACAAAAGCCTAATCGAAGCTCCGCTGTAATAAGTGCCGTCACTACCGAGTAGAGGAAAGGGGGTTGGTTCCACATTCAAGTTCAGATTACTTGGTGGTGGTCGTGACAATGTCCGAGCCCTCGATGACAATATTCAAAATGATTGACACTCCTGTGTAAACTCGTCTTCATCTGAACATAGTACGTGACCTCACCTCTGATAATAGTTTTCTGGCTTATCGGAGTCTTCTAATTCCCATTTCAGTAACGAAGCTTCAGTCTTCAGAAGCTCACCATCGTCATCAACTAAGCAGACTTACTGTAATGCTCAGGAAATCATCGTTGTCGTTCTCTTGTTGTGAGCAAGATCTATGAATCAGTTAATCGTCTTCAAGTTGTTTTACTATCACCACAGCACGATAAAGACTTGTACAAATGAGAACGTTTGGCAAGTACTTATACTTTGATATAAATACTTGTCATCAGCACTATCGTAACCCTATCGTCGTCGTTGTCTTTGCCCTTATGTTTAAGTAGCAGCTGTTTTCGCCCGCTCAACTACGCTTTCAAGTTCAAAATCGCGATCGACAGACATGTCTGTGTGTTTCGAAATGTCACACAACGCGTTACAGTTGCGTGACGGGTCAGCGACAAATAAGCAAATAAGTGCAAACGCGTTTTGCCACTCACGAAGTGGTCCACAAGCCGTACTGCATCTCTTACGAATATGCCGACATCGACGCGGAAAAGCACAGGAAAAGCGCGAAATCGTCCACACATTCCCTATCGCCATGATGATTTTCAGCACGGAAAGCGTACTGGGATGGCCGTTGACGTTGTTGACCGGAACTCGGATGATTTCGAACCTTTTGACAAGGTTATTAGTCAGGCCGATGCTAGGACACCTCCGAAAGTTCAAGGGAGGAAGAAGAAACAAATCGTAATGTCTCCGACGGAAGAGGACAACAACGGTGAAATGTCCATGGACTTGGATGACTGTGAGCTTCAATCTTTCTGTAATCCTCGCAGATCTGAGAGTCTTCCGAGCTCAGATGACGACGCCTATGTTGATTTTGCACCTGTACCGCCGTCTCCTTCCCCAGAACATCTCAGCTTTACCCAGATGGATCAAGATGAGGAAGAAGAGGAACAAATAGAAGACACTATTCTCAATTCTTACAAGGAGCCTAACATCGGAAACGTCAAATCTCGATTCATGGATGAACGGACAGAGTCAGCCATTCGTCCCGCAAAGAATACAAGAAAATCTGTGCCAAATAGCCGTAATGAGGAAGAGGTGGAAGGAGAACGGGAAACCAAAATGGTCGACCCGAAGAGGCGAAGGAATAGTCGGTTCGAAGATCTAGAAGATGTTGAAGAAGAGATTGCCCAGGCCTTGAACGATGTGGAAATAAACTTCGGCCATGATTCGGAAGAAGATGACGAGGGTGCACAGACAACCCAAATGACTTCTACTCGACATCCTAGGCCATTGTCCAACATTATGGAAGAACCTGAAGAGCAAGAAGGAGAAGTGGAGCAGGAACTGGAACTGGAGAAACCTGTGAAGAAAGCCAGGAAGTCTCGTAAAAGAGAAACCGCGACTGAGAATGCAGAGGCACAAAGACCAAAAAAGAAACCAAGAACTGTTACCATTGCTGCCAAAGGTTGTTGGCGAACAACACTTGAGGATACGACGCCAGAACCGAATGTCGTTCGACTCCGTTCAGGCAAGTACTACCTACAATTAACTTTTTTTTCACGCTGAACTTACATCTTGTAGTTTCCCCTGAGAATCCTGAAGGTCTTCGGCGAAGCAGAAGATATCGATATAAACCTCTTGAATATTGGCGCCTAGAGAAGGTGGTTTATGGTCAAGTTGAAGATGCCGACAAACCAAGACTTGTAGCCCCGATTCGTGAAATTGTTCGAATCCCGAAGGAGGAAGTTCAACCTTTGGGTGGCAAAAGATCACGGAGGTGGAACAGATCGAAGAGCAAAACAGTGGAACCGGAACAGCTCGTTTACAATCCTGAGGAGGGGTGGGACGATAACACTGAGTCTCAAGGACATGTTCTGGACTACACGACAAGAACCGAAGTTGAACGTCGTATTGCATATACTGCAAACATGGTGTCGCCTACAGGAACTGAGAACTTCGCATTTCAGAAAATTTTTGGAGATGGTGACTTTATTGCTGCTGGACAACTCATCATTCCTGTAGGAAGTGAGAAACCCAGCAAAGGTACAAAGGACAATACCTATGTGCGTGTACTTCTTTCTCTTAAAATCTCGTAATGCCCATGTTATTGCAGGTATTTTATGTGATCGAAGGAGCTGTGAATCTCAAGATACATACAACAAGTTTTGTCATTTGCACAGGAGGATGTTTTCTTGTTCCGCGAGGTATGGTCTCATGATCTGTGTTTTCATCTTGTGATGTGATTTGTGGTTCAGGAAACGTATATTATATCAAGAACATTTGTTCACGAACAGCTAAACTGTTCTTTGCTCAAGCACGCAAGGTCCCCGCTGGAGCAGAAGAATTACATCTATTACCTCAGCCTCCTCCAAGACATGCCACTGATGATGCAGAGCGGTCCTCGAATGCTCTACCTGCGGGTACTCGCGAGACAGCAGGAGATAGGCTGACTACTACGAAGACGGGGACAACAAAGAGAGCTCGGTCAACTAATCAGTAATGCACATCTCGACATCATTGTTCATGTACAAATTTCGTAGCCCTGTCACCCTTTTGTACATACAGCATGTCTACTTGCTTCCTACTAAACACAATTTTCCATACATAAGAGACGCGATGCCATGACGTCTCACCATTTCATTGGTTTCCTTCGTCACTGCTTAGTATACACTGTATTGCGCACGTTTACAGGGAAATGGCAAAGAAAAAGAGCTTTCCGCTGTGTTTACCGTAATCATCATGTCTAAAAATGCAAATTCAAGATCATGCACAACAGGCTGGACCTTGTAAAGTTCTTTGACGAAATTAGGCTACATACTCTTTCTCACATAGTGTTAATAGTGTTCATGCGAAAATCTACTCTCCCAAAACTCTTCAACAACCTTGAAGAAAAAGAACGCATGATGAATATTAATCGGGGGTAGGTATGGCTCGCCGAAGTCTTCGTGGTGTGCGGTTCAGTAACTTAAAAAAAAGAGTCCAGGTGACCGTAATATGGCTGTCCTCTTCTCGGGCCACGATAATCTGGATAGATTACACTCGTCAGCAGGAAGTAGCTATCTTGGAACGTAAAACGCACAAGAGCTTTGATCCCTTACGGGACTTACACCGGCAACGCCGCTTAAATTGATGTAGCCATCGGGATACCGTGAAGGTTCACTTGTGACCCTGTTAGCAGTAACCCATTTGGCTCGACACCATACACATGTCAAATTTGAGGTTGCGTTAGCCCCTTTCAACGTTTCGCCGAAGTCAGACGAGCTGAGCGAAAATCAGGAATTAATCAACCCCACATTGTTGGAAGCACTCGAGGTGCAAAGGATTCCCACATTCCTCGCAAAACGTTAATTTCGTTTCACAGACTTCATACATGGTTTCGTAGCAGATAGGACAATCGTCGTCAGGCCCAGGAATACGTTTTTTGCTACTATCGGCCCCAGCAGGGCTAAATTTGGTTTCTTTTCCGATAGCTTTTTGGTAAGCGGCTCTAACTCGAGGGTGAGTGACAGAGTTTGGAGCAGGTGGTGCATGAGCGAAGACCTCTGCCAATTCTGACGTAAGGAGCGCTCTACATCCTGTCAAAAAATGACCGAAATGAGCGAGTGACAATGCATACTTTTGGTACCAATGTCCAGAATCATATGGCACCTGAAGGACTAGGGAAATCTGAGACAGGTATATCTAATGAAATATCACTGTTACCGACCTTTCAGGTAAATAAAAAGCTAGTATCAAAAGATAAAATGAACATGTCAGGGAACAAGACAGCATTCAACGTGCCTCGAAACTTACTATATGTTTGCAGTGGTTCCCTTTCAACGCGTCTGGGCCTGTCCAAGTTATTCATTTACACGAGCTCGGATATCGTTTAGGCGCACTTACAATTGCACGACGGTTTCTTTTCAATTATGACAGTGTAAACCTGGATATCTTGTTGTTTAGATATATCTCCATCCGAGAAGAGGGATGAGTCACGTTTCCTGTAGAACCTAAAACGCTGAATTCCTCGCGTAAATCTAAACCTTGCCTCTTCCTGTCGATCATGAAGAAACTTGAATGGATTTAAGACTCCTTCAGGTTCGAATAGAAAAGACCAAACGGAATTCAGCCACACCGTTGAGACATAACACGATCAACCCTGTCTTGAATAATCTTGGGGCAAGACTTTTTGAAAACCGCACCCCGTTTTTCTGGTTCGTCTTCACTTGAATCTTTCGTCTTCCGTTGGCGCTTGGTGGGAGATGGCTTCACGAGAGGATAGCGTGAATAGTCCAAGTATGGAGAAGTAAGGGCACTGCTGGAACTAGCAGGAAATGCGTTCGACGGTGTGCATGCCGCCTCTGCCTTTCGTTTGCCTCTGCCCATGATGATAACAAGCCGACCGTCGACGGAGCCGATAGTAGGTTCTGTACCCAAGTGTTTGTTCGTGTTTGTCTACGCTTCGCATATCCACCTTCGCCTGGCCACAAGTTGGATAAATTTAGCCTGCACTGAGCATGGTGGAACAAGATGTGCGACTCACAGTCAATTGAGAACGTGTGTAACCTAGGCACCCCAAGTAATCTGTGCCAACTGCCAGCGCCTTTTGGTCGCTCAGAATACTAATAAATTCGCTGGCGCTAACGGACGTTGATTGCAGAATAACTCGACGATCAAAGCATGAGTCCGGATCATCATCGAACCATTTTTCTTCTTCCTGCGAGTTTTCGATGAACTGTGCTTCTTCTTCAAAATATCAAAAAGTCTAATTAGCTGGTCGAAAGTTGGATGAAAAAGCGTAGGTTATGACGACGAGTTTATTCTGCCAAGTCTCTGCGAAACTTCTTGCGTCTTTCTATTATGCTAGACCTTGGCAAATCTGCACCCCCGACCGTATACACTTCGAACAGATAACCTTCCCGTGGTCAACTGATCACGTCCCTGCTAGTTCTCCCCCGTACTATTCGAGGAGTCCTTCGAGCACCCCCGCCTGTCGACGTCTGAAGACGCTTTGGAAATTGTGTTCAATACAAGTGTCAAGATCAATAATTTGATGCGCCCCCAACGGTATCATTATCTCGCCGGCTCATATACTCCGTCGTCCTCCTGACCTTTTCGTTAGGCCCAAGTTGAATGGAAATTGTTAGTTCACATGGGGTTATTGTTTAATCTGATCCTCGGACTAGCATGTGCCTCGTAGCGCTCCATTGGAATGAGATACCATCACTTTGATGACCTTGGGTTCAAGGCAGTATTTCATTTTATCCCTTTGAGATATGGGTGCGAATACTTCACGGGTTTGTTAAACTCGTGTAGTTCGGAAAAGATAAGTGATAGGGATCTGTCTGATAGAACGGTCTAGACCCATCCAGGGCGTTTCCTGTCATATTAAGGTAACTGTTCTAGACTCGCTAAGCGTTCGGGACGCTTAAGCCGAAGTTAGATTCAAGGAGGGAAGGACAAAGCGAAATAAACTTTGAAAAATATAATGAATACGGACGTGAATGAAACTACAACCATCCGAGCTGCAGGAGAGAGAAAGGAACAGAGGGGTCGGAAGATGTCAAGTGTTGATGAGGTGAGGAGGATGAATTTGTAGTGGAAATGCTCGCACGTTTCGGTGTTGCTGCAACTTTTTATGCGTGCTCTTTACGATCAATACCCCCCGTCTCAACGGTGGTACGCAGACAGTTTTACCTAGAACAAAGATGGATCAGTCTGGCCAGTACATCCAGCATCCGAGTCAGCGCCAGCTCTTCCAGTCTTCCCAGCTGCCTCCGCCGACTCAGTTACTCCCAATCTCCTCTTCGTACAATCGCTCAAACACACTCCCCCCGATTTCTTCGCTGCCACCTAATTCAAATCGTTATGCATATCAATCACCTGTGCAGGCATCCTCCTCCAATCTTCAGCAGTCATCGCAGCTGCCATGGCCAAACCAGCTTAGTCCTCGTGAAGAACTCGTGTCTCGGACTTCGTCGATGAAACAAGATACTCTTAGGGAACCAGATCACCAGCTTTCCCCTGTTAAGCATGAATCTGCAGAGGATGGTATGCCATCTACCAGTGATTTTGTCAAGAAGCTCTACAAGTTACGTCTCCTTAATGCAAACCTAATTGCTGAAGCTTAATGCATCCATTCAGGATGCTGGAAGACACTTCGTTTGCAAACGTAGTCGCATGGGGACCAAATGGCGATTGTTTTGTCGTCAAGGACATGAACGAATTTACAAAATCAATATTGCCTCGCATGTTCAAACACTCCAACTTCGCTAGTTTCGTCCGTCAGTTAAACAAATACGACTTTCACAAAGTGAAGAATGGCGACGACAATCAGTTTGGCGAGCATGTCCGTCACATCCCCTGTCTCCTTAGTAACCGCATTGATTTTTTCTAATCAGAGCTGGACATTTCGGCATCCTGACTTTCATGCAGACAGACGAGACGCTCTTGAAAATATTAAACGGAAAGTCCCTGCTGCAAGAAAATCTTCTACACGGGGCGGAAATTCTCCTCAGCCTGGACCTCCCCAGACTGAATATGTCCGGACCATCGAAAATCTTCAATCCCAGGTCGATAGGTTAACTCGCACGCAAGATGAGATGGCTGCCCACATTCGTAACCTGGAAAGTAACTATCAGAACGTTTTGAACGAGATGGTCTACTTTCAGAGGAACATGGCACAACAGGACGGTCTAATGCAGAATTTGATCCAGTATTTTCTACAACTAGAAAATGGTAAAGTCAAGGCCGGGATGATGCCTGGTAACGAAGCAGACGGCAGTGGGGGTGGTCCCTCCTTCGATGGCAACAACTCAAGTGCCGATGGTTCAGAAGCCAACCCATTCGTTCCTGCACAGGAGGCTCAGCGTATGATGGGGTCCTACCCTGAATCTGACGTTGCTCGAGCCTCTCTAATGCAAATGAACGAGATTTCGAGGCGTGCTGAAGTCGCGGGTATGTCTTTTGACCTCAATGGCGCCAACGGTGTTTCGTCGTCAACTCAGGCTGGTGTAGCCCCTCCGGCAAACCCTACCAGGCCCAATTCTGCAGTATCCAAGTTAATGGCAGCCACCGCCAGTCTTCTTACAGGGGATAATGGAAACTCGCCGGTTCGACCCTTGAGTCGCGCCGATGCTCTAGCGAGGATGGAAGAGCTCCAGCGTAATCGTCCCAGCTCTTCTGGAACTAGTCAACTGCGATTGCCAGAACAGCCTTTCGGTCCTGCAGATAATTTTCTCCTGCCCAACGGTAACGAAGGTAACGGAACGCTAGCCGCCCCATTCCCTACCGGTAGTTTATCACACGAAGGCTTGCAGGTCTTTACTTTGGGCCATCTAATGCCAAAGAGTGGGATTGATGATGACAACGGGAACTGGTCTTTCGATGCTGGGTCATTAGGTGGTGGAGATGTACTACCAACGCCGGGTCCTGAACCTGGCTCCTCCTCAATGGCTGCTACGGACTTCGCAACCAACCCTGCTTCTATGGAACAGTTTACCTCCAGAACTCGCTCGGACTCGACCACACAACAAGCAGCTTCTGCCCAGAAATTGCGAGTACGCAGGTCGACTTACGTTCCTGGATGGGCTGTCCCTCCAAGAGTTCTATTGGTGGAGGACGATGCAGTTAGCAGGAAACTATCTAGCAAGTTTTTGCAGATTTTTGGGTGTGCGATTGATGTTGCCGTGGATGGCATTGGGGCCGTTAATAAAATGAATTTGGAAAAATATGACTTGGTTCTTATGGTCGGTACTTATCTCTACTGTGCGCATCTCTTGTTACTGATTGATCCATACAGGACATCGTTATGCCAAAACTTGATGGAATCTCTGCTACTTCCATGATTCGCCAGTTTGACCATATGACACCTATCATTTCGATGACTAGCAACTCGAAACCGAACGAGATCCTCAAGTATTATTCTTCGGGTATGTCCCTCTTCAAAGTTCCGTTTGGGCCATTGAATGAACATTTCTACCAGGTATGAACGATATTCTACCAAAGCCGTTTACGAAGGAAGGCCTGTTGGACATGCTTGAGGTTCATTTTTGTTCTCTTCCCCTTCCAAGTTTATTCCTACAGCTTTTCATAGAAACATTTAATGCATCTCAAAGCCATCCAGCAGATGGCCAAGGTTCCTCGGTCAATAGGAGTACCGCCATTATCTGACAGTAGCTTCGAACAAGCGTTGACCTTGCAAGCACAGACGAACAGCAGTCTCGTTACAATCGGACCCGGCAGCGTTGGTCCAGGCACACCGGGGGGAAGTGATGACGAGGGAAAGATAAATCCTCTAGCAGGCATGGGTCTCACAGACCAACAGTATACGGTGATTTTGCAGAATATAGTAAACGGCGAATCTTTCACCGGAATCGAGGCTTTGAACAGGGACCCTAACCCTGGATCATCGAAAAGACCTCTCGAAGACGAATCTGACCAAGACAGGTCAGGGAAACGTAGACGATTTGAAGTTGTGGAGTGATTGTTAGCATGTTTCTTTTTATTTTTGTGCCAGTGTTCCGATCTTCCCTGACTTCGTTATGCTACTCTGCGCGAAAGTGCGCTCCACGATCCCCCCCACCCTGCGATGACGAACTACAATGTACTTTTTATTACCATTGACGACACTTGTGTCTTCCTATGTCCGGTATTTTGGGGATCGATCGTTGTATCCATACAGCTGTATTGTAAATCATGCTAGTTCTTATAATCGAAATTTTGGATTATTACGGAGTCTGCTAGGGGCTTGAAGACCACACTTTTATTTGGTAGTCAAATAAAATGGGAACGAGGTCCCATAATCCGAATTCTGGCCAATAACGGTCACTGAACTGGATTTGCGTGTTTTCCGAACACTACAAAAATGAATTTGGGCTCGCTCTTTGGATATATCACGAAACAGCCTTTCTACGCACCTGCCATGTAAGAAAGTCACTCAGTCGCTTTACACCGCTTGTTCGGACCAACACCTCGAGCGGAGGACTGCTTCCTAATGTTGTCATCATCCGGTTATCCAGATCATCTTCAATTATAGAACTGCAGTTTATTCGAGGTGATAAATGACTGGGTGAGGGACAGGAGACTTGATTTACCGTGTGGAGTCTTGAGACTTGAGAAAGTCACGGACTGAAGATTGTATTGCAGTAGTCATCTCGTCTCGAGAGGTATATGGCATGGCCAAGTTCAAAATCGCTCTGACGGGAATTTGAGGCTTCTTCATTTGCGATCAAATTATGGAGTAGGGAATATGCCTTGCCTGTCGTGGTGCTTCGTCATATCTTCTGCGTGTGCAACGGCCTTCTGCACTCGTTCAGGGAGTAGTTCCTTCCTCCCCAGCACGTTAAGTCGGATGCCATATTGTTCTAGGAGATCCCTGAAGTTTGTTGTCACTCCTTGCTTAGGGAGTCAGGCGCTATAAAGAGTGAATAATATGTACCCGTGCTGTGTGAGCTCCATGAGCTTGGACTGTGCGAGATCCATCAAGGCTTCGACTTCTTGAGGGGTTCGCTTGAAATTGTCAATGGAAAATGTGTACACGGTGACGCATCGGATGTTCAACTGAAGACATATTTTAAGCACCTGTACAACAGATAAACCCTCCATTCCTGACTAGAAATGATTGCCCTAGGACAGACTGCGTACTTTGCGCAAATTTAAAAAGCCATCTGCGTGCCCTTGAGCGATCTCCTTGCCGTTGCGACGAGCATAGCGTCTGTTGCCGTCCATGATGAAGCCTATGTGCTTGGGGATGGGACCAGATGCGAGTATATCGAGGAGGACATTTTGGAATGTGGTTGACACGTAGTCGGACAGCCAGCGAAACATTGATTGCTTTTGGTTATGACAAGTGATTATACTCGATCGGCGTTGTGAGGCTGGGAATATTGTGCGGCTTCCTTCGGCTACAACCGAGACATATATCAGCTCGACTCCGGGCCGGGGTTCACATCTTACCAATCGGAGATCATTTCCTGGTAACCCATATCGCTCGACCTATGAGACACTAATCCTGTAACAATGGACACCAACTCATATTTACGATGATATCGATGTAGATCCGACCAGTGAATACCGTGCAGAAGATAATGGGGGCATCCAGTGATTATGGATCATCTCAATACCCAACCGGTTCAAAGGTACAGTGGTCACCTGTCAACGAGGCGAGTCACCACCGAGAGATGCGAGTCTTTGCGTGCACCGTACCCAGAACAGGTAACAAGGAACTCCAAGTGCCAGCTTCTTGCCTACCTCCGACGTGCTCCATGGTAGTATTCAGATCTGGGCCCTTTGAGACGGCAAGATTTTGGTACCGCCGCCTCATTTGATTTTAATTCAGAATCCAAAAGTGTATTCTGTGAAGTTTTCCCGTTCTCTAAAAGCGGAAACACTCGGCCGTCATCTTTCTTGCTTGCTCAGCGGGTGACGACATTTCCAAGTGCGCTCAACATCAGTAAGCTGTTCCCGCTCGCAGAGGGTGGCTTATATCTAAACGCTGGCTATCGCCATAAGCGCGCTCATTCCGGATGTGTTGGCAAGCAAAACTAGAAATTAGTTCGACGTATGGCCATTCAGTTCCATAATCAGGAATCAAAGTCACTTGTAAAATTCACAGAAGATGTCATAATTTCATTCGATGGACCAAGCCGTCTCTGGTAATGTAATATTATGCTGGGAGAAGAGATATACGGATTGCATATATGAATCGGTATAATCTCTTGAACGATGCTACCGGTGAGTATTCATAGATTGAACAAGGAGCCATTAGAACTACAATCTGAAGTGGATTGCAAGCTCTCCCTATCCCCTACTGGTGCACAGGTGATCATGCAGGTCAACTGCTGGGCACTTGAGCTCCTGCAATCGCATCACTTGTGACATCATCAGCGATTATGATTCATGGAGAGCCAGGTCTAGGTCGATCAGCACGGGAGGTGAGTTAACCTGCCAAAGTTCCTTCACCTACAAACGCTGAGAAGCGCCAATATTATCAGCTATGGACCGCCTCAGCCATGAACGATCGCTCCAGATAACGGACACGACCTTTTTCGCACTCGGACAGAAAGCCCAATAGACGCTCATCCGTCCCGGGAAGGCCACCAGAGGAGACGAGGTCGGGGGCTGAGTGTCCGAGATTTTCAATAAGTAGTCTCCACTTCAGTCCGAATGAAGGAGCGTTTAACCGTGTATTCTCCAACTGAGCGCCTTCAAGTTATATTTGTTGTGGCCAAAATCTTCGCCGGATTCGAATACTATTTGGACTGCCACAAAAGGAAGCCGATCGCTGGAGATATAATAGTTATATCATGGCGTCTACCGAATCGATATATTTGGCGCTGATATCGTTGCAGAAGAGGAAGGAAAGACTTCCAAATAATCGAAAGGCGCTTTGGAGGCACTTATAGCCAGAAGACAATCGGGATCTGTGCTAGCTGTTGAACCGGCGTTTCCTCATGGATAGTATGGCGACAATCTGTTGTTCCGTAATTCAGACAGAGAAGGTTTTCCCAGCGCTACACGTTGCATGAGGTGTTATCATGCCGCTGGACGGTGTGACTGAACATCTCAGTAATCAGGGTAGGAAGTGATGGTTTGTATTGAAAGCAACCCTAGCGTCAACTGCAAACCGACCCTTGTCTAAGCAACAAGAAAAATCAAGCTGTCACCACGACCCTTTCATCGGAAAGTTCGATGCGGTCACAGAGATCATCATGTACTGAATGAAGACTGGGGTCTGCAGGTGCTCGAAATCGTTTGTAGAGCGCTGTGGGACGGAGTTCTCCACGGTTGACCAAGCATGTGTCTGTTGCATATCTGAACATTACGATACGGCAGCTTCACAGTGACAGAGAGACCTGTCACTGGTCAAAGCGAATTGGCTCGGTATTGCCGACGCATACTTTTACTGCCACTGATCCCGATTTTCTTACCCTAGTGACCCAGAAGCCCGCCTTGACTTCTTCCTTTGATATTCCCTTTTTAAACCTCTAGCGTACCACAAAGTGTCACACCCACAGGACAATCATTGTGAATGTCAGCAATGATCACAGGGAAGGCGAGCAAGTATAACAAAGGCGCTGTGTGTGTATTCATAAGCGACACAAATACCGGTGGTTAGATTAACCATTATGGATTATTAATGATCCTCCTCTCCCACTGGCGTCAAGCAGTCCCGCGCAGCCTGTGGAAAATTGAAGATATTATGTATATGAACGCGCGAAAGTGGCCTTAACGCCGACTAGGGCCATCAGCAGTAAAAAAAACTGGTGGTGGTGGTGGTGGTGCAACGGACTCGTGGATCAAAACATGTATTCTCGTTCTGGGTTATAATTTTTTTTTTTTTTAGACTTGCTCGTGTCGAAGCAAAATGACAAGAAAGAAGTGAAGGGTTTTAAAATTCGGATCTACACGAGTTTTTGTCCGCCCGCATTGACTGTGTGACTTGTGACAGGTTGTTTTCCGCTTTTCAGGTCCTTTGGTTACCGCTTGATGATTTTCTGGTGCGTGATTCTTGGCGTTTACAAACTTTTCTGGTATAATCGTCTATTTTTCACATGTCGCCTATCCCACCGCCCGTTGGCGCACAAGCGGAATCCTTTTTCCTTCTAGATTTTTTGGTCGCGCGCCGAGTGAACACCATTATTCCTCTTACCGCCAGCTGTCTTTGTCAGGCGGTTGGGGGAATATGGTCCTCGTTGCTGTTACTTGTATGCCACACAACAAACTAGTTTAGCGGAAAACCAGAGCGACGGATTGCAAACAAAGCAATGAAAAAAGAAAGCTTAG